>MU683999.1:9902-47363 GCA_026770625.1 Nicotiana glauca
CAATAAGGGGAGATTTGCATCTATATCCGCATTTTGGGTCACGTTTGAACTTGTGCCCGCTTTGCAAAATAAATTGCAAGCGTATCCACTTTTTCGCGTAACTTCAGCATACGGGGCTGAAGTACCAAAGACAATCACGCAAAACTTCAGCATTCTTGTAGACATGCCTGAAGTAGCAAGTGTGCTTAACCAAGTGCGCCGAAGTTTTTGTTTGTAGTTGTTGAACTTAAGCATAGTAGCTAAAGTTTTGTTCCCTATTTGTTGAAGTTTTTATTTGTAATTGCTGAACTTAAGCATAGTAGCTGAAGTTTTGTTCTCTATTTGCTGAAATTTTTGTTTGTAATTGATAAACTTAAGCATAGTAGCTGAAGTTTTGTTCTCTATTTGCTGAAATTTTTGTTTGTAATTGCACTAAATAAGCTGAAACTTTTTTGTCCTGGATTCATTAGTTTTGTCATTACGCTTTTTCAAGTACTTCAGCAGAAGATGCTGAAGTTATTTAGTTCATTTATAAAAACTTCAGCACTAAATAAGCTAAAGTTTTTTTTGTCCTAGATAAGCTTTTTCAAAAACTTCAGCAGAAGATGCTGAAGTTATTTAGTTCATTTGTAAAAACTTCAGCATTAAATAAGCTGAAATTTTTTTTGTCCTGGATTCATTAGTTTTGTCATAAAGCTTGTTCAAAAACTTCAGCAGAAGATGCTGAAGTTTTTTAGCTCATTTGTGAAAAGTTCTGCACTAAATAAGCTGAAGTTTTTTTTGTCCTGAATTTATTAGTTTTATTGAAATCATAAAATTTTGGAAACAAATAAACGTGAAAAGAACAGAATTATCATGAAAAAAATCACTAAGTGTGACCTTAAACTTCCCATACGTGGAAATATTCATAAATTATTGTCTACTAACTTACGTAACTTTTTGTAATTTATTTTTAAATAATCTGATAAACAAACTTATGACAATCATCCCATGAACTGAAGTTTCATAGCAGCACCAACAGCAACAAAAGAGAGAAGAAGAAGAAAACAAATGATGAGGAGGAGGAGGAGGAGAAAGGGGGCTAAAGTTATTTAAAAAGTGGGTACAAGTTAAAAAAAAAATTTTAAAAAGGGTACAGGTTAAATGGGGGCGACCAAATAAGACGCCCCCTGCAATTTCTACCTCCATAAATAAGTTATAACAAAAATTGGTCAATTCATAAAATATTAGTAAAATACTACCAATATTAATGTATTAGCTACTTGTAGAAAAAGAAAGTAAAATTTTTACTTTCTTTTGAGTAGGTATTGTTGGAATAGATTGGGTATATTTCAAGGAGCTTGAAAGTTTGGGATGAATTGATAGATTTTTGAGGTGGTTTGAATTGAAAATTTGAAGTAGAAGATGAACATGAGAAAATATGATATTTGTATGATACTGTATATCATTTGTTATCACATATGTATCATATATGTATGAAATGTGTATCACATGTATATCCATGTATACATGTGGTGTGAGATACATGCGTGATACATGTTTAATTCATGTGTCACAAAAGAAATTTTTAAACTCGATTTTATCTACGAATTTTGATACCAAACTAGTCCAAGTCACCTCCAATCTCACTCAAATTCTGTATGTTGCTTTATCTACATGTTTTCTACGAATTTCAATCATAGCCATTGAAAAAGATCCATTTTTGCCTAATTGTTTTTAATAATTTATATCATTGATAATGAATTTTTACTCCAAACAAGTCTAATTTGCTTTCAAACTTCATCAAATTTTATATATTACCTCCTCTATGTGCTTAAACGAATCGCAACAATACTCTTTGAAGAAAATCTTTATGGCAAAATATCTTAAAACACCCCTAAACTTGAGCCCGATTATTAGTCCCCCCTCCCAAACCAAATTATGCCTAGTCCTAATTACCCCTACACTTGAATAAGTAAATTTAACTACCCTCTTGGTCTACCATAAGGCATAGCAAGTGGCCTCAGACAGCCTCTGGCGTGTGAGGGTGTATAAAAATGCCACCTACGCAACTTAAATCGTAAAAAGCCCCCTAATTAATATTTTCCTTTATTTTTCCCATCTTTTCCATGGATGTTCTTCCTATTTCTTCCTCGTTATAACTTCCTCCATCAAAGCACAACTAGTATTCTTTCTTTTTCTGTAATTCTGATTTTTCTTCTTTAATTGAAAAAGTTCTTAGACACTTTTCTTGTTTTGTTTTTCAACTTTCTTCAAGTTATTGAAGGTTAACCTACTTTATTGATCGAAGACCTACCACTATTGGAATCTATTCTACTTTATTGAAACTCACACACATTAATAAAATACCTAAACCAACAACATATATACGGAAACTTACTGAAAATTATTTGATGATTTTTTTTTTTACTAGATCCCTAAGATTTATAGGTAAATCGAAGCGGAAAATGGAAGAATTATTTGAGGGAATTTGAGAGAGAGAAGAGTTTGGACAAAATGATTTAGTTTAGCTGTCCTTTTAGTTCAGATTTTAATCCATTTTTTATTTTATTTCTTTTTCTTAGTTTTAGTATAGGTAATATAAAATCCTATTATTTCACCTACATGGAGCATACATCGGATAAAATGTCTAATAAGTCCAGCGTGTATATACACTTAACTAAGTTGTATGAGACCAAGTGGGTACTTAAATTCATTTATTCAAGTGTAGGAGGTAATTAGGACTAGGTATAGTTAGGGAAGGAACTAATAATCGGTGCCAAGTTTAAGGGTATTTATGGTATTTTGCTATATTTTTTGAATGTTGTATATCATTGAAAAACTTTTTTGGCTATTGTTGATAACATGACTGTCACGACCCGGATTTCTCACCCTCGGGAAGCATGATGACCCATACTCGTAAAAGCTAGGCAAGCCGACAAATTTCAGTTTTACTACCATTATTATTATCCAAACAGGAACAGATAATAGTTAAAACAAGATAATTAAAATATGCGAAAAATGATATAACAGTGCCACAACTCAAGTACATAACTACCCCATAGTTCTGGTGTCACAATCCACGAACGGCAAAGATTCATTACAAATATAAGTCTGAAAGAAGTACAACTGCTCTCGAAATATAAGAGACAACAGAAAACTAAAGTTGGGAAAAGGGGGACTTCAGGCGCTGCGAACGTCAGCAGATCTACCTTGGTCTCCCTGGACTGAAGGCAGCTCAAGCTACTCACAAGGTCCGACACCGAAATCTGCACAAAAAGTACAGAGTGCAGTATCAGTACAACTGACCTCATGTACTGGTAAGTATCGAGCCTAACCTCGGCGAAGTAGTGACTAGGCTAAGACACGATAACCATAAAACATGTGCAGTTAAATCATACACGAGAAGCACAATAATATCAGAAAATAACATATAAAGATGAGAAGGGAAAATATGTTGCGGGGGATATTAAATTCTAACAGTAATTCAATAGAGAAGCAAAATGAACATCATATGTATAAACAGGGATAATGAAATAGTAAAACGTGCACGGCATTACCCTTCGTGCCCTTACTCTCATCCTCACCATAAGAAATAATAGAAACGGTACGGTATCACCCTTCGTGCATTAACTCTCACAATCATGGCATGATATCACCCTTCGTGAATTAACTCTCAAATCATGGCATCACCCTTCATGCATTAACACTCACAATATCGGCACGATATCACCCTTCATGCATTAACACTCACTCACAATATCGGTACGACATCACCCTTCGTGCTTTACACTCTTCCTCACCCAAACAATAGAAATAACACATCCCGACAAGGGAATCATCCATAGAAACAATAACATACTGGCAAGGGAATCAACAATAGAAAAAATAATATCCCGACAAGGGAATCAACTATAACCAATCTCGTTTCAACAGTTAATTCTATGAAATAAGTCTCAACCTGAGTCAATACTCATCAATGATCAAATACTCAACAATATTATAAAACTTGCTCAACATAGAGAAACCTCATTTTAAGCATGAACAGTACATGATAAGAGACATAACAGTCACCATATAAGACTCACTTGCACGCTCAACATCAACGTATAGATACTCGTCACCATGCCTATACGTTGGACTCAATACTAACACGTAGTAGATAAGACAACAACACATATTCCCTCAAGCTAAGGTAAGACCAAATACTTACCTCAATTCCACGGGCAAAATCAAGCCTCAATTACCGTTTTACCTCTCGGTTCCACTTCCAATACGCTTGTATCTAGTCATAATATACTTAATAACATCAATAAATGCTAAATAAATGAATTCTAGTGCATGAATATAAAGTTTCCAATATTTTCTCCAAAAAGTCAAAAACTGACTCCGGGCCCACTTGGTCAAAACTCGAAGTTCGAACCAAAGCCCAATTACTCATTCACCCACGAACTCAAATATGCAATTGGTTTTGAAATCCGACCTTAATTTGAGGTCCAAATCTCCAAAATTCGGAAATCCTAATTTCTACCCAAGAACACCCAATTTCCCATAAAAAAACCCTAGATTTTGAAGTGAAATCACATAAAAAGATGAATTAGATTGAAGAAGATGAGTTAGAAATCACTTACCTATGATTTGGAGAAGTTTGAGTGTTTGCAAAATCGCCTAGAGATGCTTAGGGTTCGAAATTTTGAAGAATGAAGTGGAAATCCCATCTAAATAATGTTTTGTTCAGGTGCAGATGTCACAATTACGACAGGAGCTTCGCAAATGCGAACCTGCTGCATGTCTGCTCCCCTCGCAATTGCGATGACTGGCCCCTCCCCGATGACTTCACAATTGCAAAGGGGTGTTCACAAATGAAAACAATTGCCGGCCTAAGCTTCTTCGCAATTGCGATAAAGCCCAGCAATTGCGATAAGGCCCTCGCAATTGCCAAGCATGTTAGGCTCGCAATTGCAAAGCCTGACCTCGCAATTGCGAGATCAATGTCTACAACAAAAATACCAGGTGCAATAGAAATTTTCTAAGTACAAACTCACTCTGTGGCCTATTCAAAACTCACCCGAGACCTCGGGGCTCCAAACCAAACGTGCACGCGAGTCTAAAAAAATCATACGGACTTGCTCGTGCAGTCAAATCATCAAAATAACATCAATAGCTACAAATTTAGCCTCAAATTCATGAAATTTATAAGATAGTTCAAAATTTCTATTTTCTCAACCTAGGGTCCGATTTATATCGAATCAACTCTGATTCTTACCAAATTTTACATATTCGACTTAAATATT
Source organism: Nicotiana glauca (assembly GCA_026770625.1). Taxonomy (NCBI): domain Eukaryota; kingdom Viridiplantae; phylum Streptophyta; class Magnoliopsida; order Solanales; family Solanaceae; genus Nicotiana; species Nicotiana glauca. Next base: position 15,155 of record MU683999.1, read on the forward strand.
ATTTTAAACCTGTACCGGGCTCTAGAACCAAAATACGGGCCGGATACAATCAAGATCACATACCATTTTATTTCCAAAAGTCCTTATATTTTCCAGCAAATAATTTTCTTTAAAAATTCTTTTCTCGTGCTAGGGACCTCAGATTAGATTTCGGGCATACACCCACATTCCATATTTTACTACGGACTCTACGGGATAGTCAAATCACGGATCCGGGTCCGTTTACCAAAAATGTTGACCGAAGTTAACTTTAACTAATTTTAAAGGCCAAATTCAATATTTTTCTTAAATTTCACATAGAATCTTTTCGGATACGCGCTCGGACTGTGCATGCAAATCGAGGAGAAATAAAATGAGGTTTCCAAAGTGTTGGAAATCGGATTCGGGTTCTAAAACAAAAGATGACCCTTTGGACATAGAACGGACATACAAAAGTACCTGAGACGGTGAAAAGATGGGGATATCGGCTCCGTATATCGGACTTGGACTCCCAGGTCGCTGCCTCAACAGGCTGACCTCTCCACTGCACACGAACTGAGGGGAAACTCTTCGATCTCAGTAGACGAACTTGCCAGTCTAGAATAGCTACCGGCTCTTCCTTATAGGTCAAGTCCTTGTCCAACTGGACAATGCTGAAGTCAAACATGTGGGATGGATCATCGTGATACTTCCGAAGCATGGACACGTGAAACACTGGATGCACTACTGATAAACCGGTGGCAACGCAAGTCTGTAAGCCACCTCTCCCACTCGATCAAGTATCTCAAAAGGCCCGATGAACCTAGGGCATAACTTGCCTCTCGTCCCAAATCTCATCACGCCCTTCATGGGTGACACCCAAAGCAACACTCGCTCTCCGATCATAAATGCCACATCTCAAACCTTACGATCAACGTAACGCTTTTGCCTGGACTGAGCCGTACGAAGCCTATCCTGGATGATCTTAACTTTGTCCAATGAATCCTATACTAAATCTGTGCCCAACAATCGAGCCTCCATCGTCTCAAACCACCTAACTAGCGATCGACACCGTCTACCATATAATGCCTTTTAGGGAGCCATCTGGATGCTTGATTGATAGTTGTTCTTGTAGGCAACCTCCTTTAATGGAAAGAACTGATCCCAAGAACCTCCAAAGTCAATAACACATGCGCGGAGCATATCCTCCAAAATCTAAATAGTACGCTCGGACTATCCGTCTATCTGAGGATAAAATGCTATGCTCAACTTGACCCGTGTACCCAACTCATGCTGAACTGCGCTCCAAAAATGTGAGGTAAACTGCATACCCGGATCGAAAATGATAGACACAGGACACCATGAAGATGGACAATCTCCCGGATATAGATCTTAGCTAACCGCTCTAAAGAATAGGAAACTGCCATAGGGTTGAAACGCACTAACTTAGTCAGCCTATCAACAATAACCCATACCGCATCGAACTTCCTCTGAGTCTGTGGAATTCCAACAATGAAGTCCATGGTGATACGCTCCCATTTCCACTAAGGAATCTCAATCTTCTAAAGCAAACCACCAGGTCTTTGATGCTCGTACTTTACTTGCTGACAATTCAAACACTGAGCTACGTATGCAACAATATCTTTCTTTATTCCCCTCCACCAATAATACTGCCCCAAATCCTGATACATCTTATCGGTGCCCAGATGAATAGAATACTGGGAACTATGGGCCTCCTCTAGAATCAACTCACGAAGTCCATCCACATTAGGCACATAGACTCGACCCTGCATCCTCAAGATTTCGTCTCTACAACTGTAACCTGCTTGGTACCACCGTGCCGCACTGTGTCCCTAGGGACTAGCAAATGAGGATCATCATACTTCCGATCCCTTATACGCTCAAATAATGAAGACCGATCGACTGTATAAGCTAAAATACAGCTCGGCTCAAAAACATCCAATCCCACGAAATGATTGGCTAACGGTGGAATATCCAAAGCAAGTGGTCTCTCTGACCGGAATATATGCAAGGCTACCCATACTAGCTGACTTCCTACTCAAAGCATCAGCCACTACATTGGCCTTCCTCGGATGACACAAGATGGTGATATCATAGTTTTTCAGAAGCTCCAACTACCTCCTCTGCCTCAAATTGAGCTCCTTCTGCTTGAACAAATACTGTAGGCTCTTGTGATCTCTGAACACCTTACACGACACGCCATATAAAGAATGCCTCCAAATCTTCAGCGTGGGAACAATGGCTGCTAGCTCCAAATCATGAACTGGATAGTTCTTCTCGTGAATCTTCAACTTCCGTGAAGCATATGCAATAACCTTTACATTCTGCATCAACACCGCACCAAGTCCAATACGAGATGCATCATAATATACTATATATGGCCCTGAACCTGTGGGTAAAACCAACACCGGCGCCGTCATCAAAGCTAACTTGAGCTTATGAAAGCTCGTCTCACGCTCATCCGACCACCTAAACGAGGCGCCCTTCTGGGTCAAACTGATCATTGAGGCTGCTATAGTGAAAACCCCTCCACAAACCGACAGTGATAACCCGCCAAACCCAAGAAACTCCGGATCTTTGTAGTTGATGTGGGTCTAGGCCAGTCCTTGACTGCCTCTATCTTCTTCGGATCCACCTGAATACCCTCTGCTGATACAATATGACCCAAGAAAGCAACTGAACTCAACCAAAACTCAAATTTTGAAAACTTCGTATACAACTAACTGTCTCTCAGAGTCTGAAGAACGACTCGAAGATGCTGCTCGTGTTCCTCTCGGCTGCGGGGGTAGATCAAAATATCATCAATGAAGACAATCACTAAAGAATCCAAATACGGCCTGAACACTCGGTTCATCAAATCCATGAATGTTGTTGGGGCATTTTTCAACCCAAATGACATCACCAGAAACTTATAATGCCCGTTCTGAGTGCAAAAAGTTGTCTTAAGGACATCGGATGCCCTAATCCTTAATTTATGGTAGCCAGATCTCAGATCAATCTTCGAAAACACTTTGGCACCCTGAAGCTGATCAAACAAGTCATCAATCCTCGGGAATGGATACTTATTCTTGATGGTGACTTTGTTCAGCTGCCGATAATCAATACATATCCTCATCGATCCATCCTTCTTCTTAACAAAGAACACCGGCACACCCCAGGGCTATACACTAGGTCTAATAAAGCCTTTATCAATCAAGTCTTGCAACTGTTCTTTCTACTTCTTCAACTCTGGCGGGGCCATATGATATGGCGGGATCAAAATAGGATGAGTGCCCAAAGCCAAATCAATGCAAAAGTCGATATCCCTGTCGGATGGCATCCCCGACAGGTCTGCAGGAAATACCTTTGGAAAGAAGGAACCTCAACACTAGAATCACGAACATAAGCTAAATAAGCCAAACACACCTTTTCAACCATACGCCGAGCCTTCATATAAGAAACAACCCTACTGAAAAAATGACCAAGAGTCCCTCTCTACTCCAATCGAGGAAACCCCAACAAAGCTAAGGTTACGATCTTGGCATGATAGTCCAATATAGCATGATAAGGTGACAACCAATCCATCCCCAGAATAACACCAAAGTCAACCATATCGAGAAGTAGGAGGTCTAAACGGGTCTCAAGACCCCCAATAATAACTAGACACGAGTGATAGACATGATGTACAACAATAGAATCACTCATCGGTGTGGACACATATACAGAAACATTCAAAGAATCATAAGGCACAACCAAATACGTAGCAAAATAAGATGACATATAGGAGTATGTAGACCCTAGATCAAATACAACTGATGCATCTCTACTGCAAACTGAAACTGTACCTGTGATAACGGCATCGAATGCCTCAGCCTTAGGTCTAGCCGGGAAAGCATAACATCGGGGCTGGGGCCCACCACTCTAAACCACATCCCTAGGACGGTCTCTTGCTGGCTGGCCTCCACCTCTAGCGACAGGACCTCTACCTCTAGCACCTTTACCTCCACCTCTAACTATCTGACCAATGCCCCTAGCTGGTTGAGCGGGTGGTGGTACACCTGATGCCTGAACTATGGCAGGAGAACCCTGATGCTGAGAACTACTTGACGCCCGAGGGAAAAATCTAGCAATGTGCCTCGGATCGCCACAAGTATAACAAGTCCTCGGCTGCTGGGACTGCTAACCATGAAACTGGCCCCGACGGCCTGAGTAATCACCCTGAAAACTCTGTAGCGGAGGTGTACTGATAAGAGTTGGTGATGCACTGTAAGGTAGTTGATCTGAATAATGCATGTGAGAACCACGACAACCTAGAGTACCGTAAGAAGCATGTAGTGCTGAATGAAACGACTTGGGAGGATGGCCCCTACCAAAAGTATCCCTGCCTCTAGACGAGTCACCACTGAATCTACCAGAATGATGAGGCCTTTTATCACACCCCTGACCGCTCCCCTGAGCTAGAACCATCTCAACCCGCCTGGCCACATCATAAAAAGAAATCTCGCTCCCTGTCTCCTTAGCCATCTACAATCGAATAGGCTGAGCGAGTCCCTTAATGAACCTCCTCACTCTCTCTCTCTCTCTGTCGGTGAGGAGTATAAGAAGAGCATGACGAGCCAAATCAACAAACCTAGTCTCATATTGGGGGATAGTAATAGAACCGTGCTAGAGGTGCTCAAACTGCCTCCGATAATCCTCTCTCCTAGTGATAGGGAGAAACTTCTCCAGAAGTAAAAGAGAGAATTGATCCCAAGTCAAAGTAGGTGACCCAACTGGTCTGGCCAAACAATAATCTCTCTACCATTTCTTGGCGGAACATGACAGACGAAAAGTAGGAAAGTCGACCTTATTGGTCTCCACTACCCCCATGTTCCGCAGAACCTCGTGATAGTTTTCCAAGTAATCCTGAGGATCCTCTAAATATTTACCGCCATCTATAGTAGTAAAAAGCTTGGTGAACTTGTCCAGCCTCCACAAGGTATTAACAGACATAGTTGGCCCATCACCGGCCTGTGCCACAACACCCGATTGAACTACCCTAACTAGCTGAGCTGCTGGAGTCTAAAACGGGGAGCCATCTAGTTTGGAGTGCGAGTAGCAGGAGTCTGGGCTCCTCCTCCAGCCTGAGAGACAGCAGGTGCTACACGGAATATGCGTGCCTAAGTGACACTCTCCATAAGGCCCATTAGACGGACCAAAGCATCCTGGAGTATCGGGGTAGCGATGAACCCCTCTGGAACCTGAGCTGGCCCTGCTGGAATTGTCTAGGCTAGAACCTCATCCTCTAACTCAACCTGAGGCTCCATTGCTGGTGATGCTGCTCGAGCTCTGGGCTAAGCTCTGCCTATGCCTCGGCCTCTAGCACGGCCTCGACCTTTGCCCCCCGTAGGAAGCTGCCACTGAGGGCTCGGGCTATTGGTCAGCTGATGAAGCGGTAAGTGCCCTTACCATTGGCAAAAGAATAGAGTGGGAGTTCAATTAGCATTGAGAAATCAAGTCGCACGACAAAAAAATAATAGATGTGAAGTTTTTCCTAAACTCTGTATCCTCTGGGGATAAGCATAGACGTCTCCATACCGATCCCCCATACTCGTAAAAGCTACGCAAGCTGACAAATTTTAGTTTTACTACCATTATTATTAGCCAAACAGGAACATATAATAGTTAAAACAAGATAATTAAGAAATGCGGAAAATGATACAACAGTGCCACAAATCAAGTACATAGCTACCCCATAGATCTGGTGTCACAATCCATGAACAGCTAAGATTCACTACAAATATAAGTCTGAAAGAAGTACAATTGTTCTTGAAATAGAAGAGACAACAGAAAACTAAAGCGGGGAAAAGGGAGACTTCAGGCTCTGCGAACGCCAGCAGATATACCTTAGTCTCCCTGGACTGAAGGCAGCTACCTCAAGCTACTCATAAGGTCCAACATCGAAATCTCCACGAAAAGTGCAAAGTGCAGTATCAATACAACCGACCCCATGTACTGGTAAGTGTCGAGCCTAACCTCGGTGAAGTAGTGACGAGGCTAGGACACGACAACCATAAAACCTGTACAGTTAAATCATATACGAGCAGAACAATAATAACATAAAATAATAGATAAAGATGGGAAGGGGAAACATGCTGCGGGGGACATCAAATTCTAACAGTAATTCAACAGAGAAGCAAAATGAATACCATATTTGTATCAACAGGGATAATGAAACAATAAAATGTGCACGGTATCACCCTTCACGCTCTTACTCTCATCCTCATCATAAGAAACAACAGAAATAGCACAGCATCACCCTTCGTGCATTAACTCTCACAATCATGGCACGAGATCACCCTTTGTGTATTAACTCTTAAATCATTGCACGACATCACCCTTCATGCATTAAATCTCACAATATCAGCACGACATCACCCTTCGTGCATTAACACTCACCCACAATACCGACACGACATCACCCTTCGTGCTTTACACTCTTCCTCACCCAAACAATATAAACAATAAATCCCGATAATGGAATCAGCAATAGAAATAATAACATCCCGGCAAGGGAATCAACAATAGATACAGTAATATCCTGGCAAGGGAATCAGCTATAACCAATCTTGTATCAACAGTTAATTCTATGAAATAAGTCTCAACTTGAGTCAATAATCATCAATGATCAAATACTCAACAATATCATAAAACTTTTTCAACATAGAGAATCCTCATTTTAAGCATGAACAATATATGATAAGAAACATAATAGTCACCATATAAGACTCACTTGCACGCACGACATCAACGTATAGATACTCGTCGCCATGCATATACGTCGGACTCAATACTAACACGTAGTAGATAAGACAACACCTATTCCCTTAAACTAAGGTTAGACCAAATACTTACCTCAATTCCACGGGCAAAATCAAGCCTCAATTACCATTTACCTCTCGGTTCCACTTTCAATCCGCTTGTATCTAGTCATGATATACTTAATAACAACAAATAATGCTAAATAAACCAATTCTAATGCATGAATATATATTTTCCATTGTTTTCCCCAAAAACTCAAAAACCTACCCGAGCCCGCTTAGTCAAAACTCGAAGTTCGAACTGAAACCCAATTACACATTCACCCACGAAGTCAAATATGCAATTGGTTTTGAAAACCGGCCTTAATTTGAGGTCCAAATCGCCAAAATTCAAAAATTCTAATTTCTACCCAAGAACACCCAATTTCCCATGAAAACCCCTAGATTTTGAAGTGAAATCATATAAAAAGATGAATTATATTGAAGAAGATGAGTTAGAAATCACTTACCTATGATTTGGAGAAGTTTGAATGTTTGAAAAATCGCCTAGGGATGCTTAGGGTTCGAAATTTTGAAGAATGAAGCGAAAATCTTGTCTAAATGATGTTTTGTTCAGGCGCAGATGTCACAATTGCGACGGAGCTTCGCAATTGCGAAACTCGCAAATGCGAGACAAGCTTCGCAATTGTGAACCTGTTGCATGTCTGCTTCGCTCGCAATTGCGAGCAATTTGTCGCAATTGCGATGACTGGCCCCTCCCTGATGACTTCGCAATTGCGAAGGGGTGTTTGCAAATGCGAACAAGTGCTGGCCTGGGCTTCTTCACAATTGTGATAAAGCCCTCGCAATTGTCAAGCCTGTTAGGCTCGCAATTGCGAAGCCTGGCCTTACAATTGCGAGATCAGAGCCTGCAACAAAAATACCAGCTGCAACAGAAATTTTCTAAGTCCAAACTCGCTCCGTGGCCTATCCAAACCTCACTGAGCCCTCGGGGCTCCAAACCAAACCTGTATGCGAGTCTAAAAACATCATATGTACTTGCTCATGCGATCAAATAATTAAAATAACATCAACAACTACGAATTTAACCTCAAATTCATGAAATTAATAAGATAGTTCAAATTTTCTATTTGCTCAACCTAGGGTCCGATTTATATCGATTCAACTCCGATTCTTACCAAATTTTACAGATTCGACTTAAATATTATTTTAAACCTGTATCGAACTCCGAGACCAAAATACTGGCCCGATGCCATCAAGATCACATACCATTTCATTTCCAAAAGTCCTTATATTTTCCAGTAAATAAATTTTTTTTAAATTCTTTTCTCGGGCTAGGGACCTCGGAATTCGATTCCGGGCATACGCCCAAGTCCCATATTTTACTATGGACTCTATGGGACAAATTACGGATCCGGGTTTGTTTACCAAAAATATTTACCGAAGTCATCTTTAACCAATTTTAAAGGCCAAATTCAATATTTTCTTAAATTTCACATAAAAGTATTCCGGATACGCGCCCAGACTGGGCATGCAAATTGAGGAGAAAGAAAATGAGGTTTCCAATGTCTCGGGACCCAGATTAGAGTTCTAAAACAAATGATGACCCTTTGCGTCATCACAATAAATAAAATAGCTAGTTGTTGGTTAATAATTTTTTTTAGGTACACTCCCATAAGATTTCCTTTTATGTTTGTCCATAAATTATTCAAAAAATTACTCAATTTACCTTATGTTACAATTTTGATATGTTCATTCTTTTGTTGGTAGCACAACTATATCATATTTAATTTGGTCTTTCACTGAATTTCAATGTGAAATAGTTCGCGTGTTCAAATTCTTCGATAGAAAACCTTTAAAGTTATCCTTTAATTTTTAATTATTATTTAAAATTGTCCTCAATGTGAATTCTATTAGGAAATAAGGACAAAAATAAAATTATTTTGCGGGGATATGAAATTTGAAATCAGAATATAACAATACGCTTTAAATCAATGTTGAAATGACTGAACCCACTCATTTAATACGGAAAAAACTCACTCATTTAATAAAGAAATAGAACTGGTACCTTTCCCAATGATGTAATGACTCGGCCAGTCATTTTGGTTTTAGTTTAGGAGTGAAATGGGATACATAACCCCTAAATTACAAGTTTAATTCGTAGGAGACCATAGTTTGACTTGTATAAAGACGACTCCGGAATGAAGTTTTGACAATTCCAATAGTACCGTAGGGTGATTTTGGTCATAGGAGTGTGTCCGGATATTGATTTAGAGGTACGTAGGTAATTTCAGCGTTAATTGACGAAATTTGGAAAGTTGGAAGATTTTGAAAAGTTTGATAGGGAGTGGACTATTTGATATCGGGGTCGGATTCTAAATCCGGAAGTTGGAGTAGGTCCATAATGTCATTTATGACTTGTATGCGAAATTTGAGGTCAATCGAATTTGATTTGATAGGGTTCGGCATCGAATGCAAGTTAAAAGGCTATGAGTTAATTAGGCTTGAATTGAGGTGTGATTCGTGTTTTTGATATTTCTTGATGTGATTTGAGGCCTAGACGAATTTCGTATCATGTATTAGGACTTGTTGGTGTATTTTGTTGAGGTCTCAGGGGCTTCTGGGGTGATTCGGACAATGTTCGACGCATTTCAGAACATTTAAGATTGTTGAATCTAGTGCTTCTGGTTTCCTTATACGCGATCGTGAGTAGATTAACGTGATTGTGAAGGGTAGTTTGGCATTGAGGAAAATTTGCTCTACGTGATCGCGAGAGGAGGTCTGCAATCGCAAAAGGTTGGTTTTCAGTAAAACGCGAACGCGTGAAGAAAGTTGTGTTCACGTAGAAGGATTTGGGGGTTGCAGGTTCAAGCGTGTTTGTTCATCGCGGTCGAGTGGTGTGTTTTGCGATCGCGTAGCTTGATGAAGCAGTGTTTCGTGTTTGCATGTGGTCTTCCACGATCGCGCAGTGTTAATTTGGCAACCTGTGATTTTGTGCTTCGCGATCGCAAAGCTGTTTCTGCGATCATGAAGAAGAATTTATACCTGGGCAGACTTTAAATTTCAAAGCGAGAGTTTATTTACTTATTTCACAATTTGGACTTTGAGAGCTCGGTTTAAGGCGAATTTTTGAGGAATTTTCAGAGCGATTGTTGGCGTAAGAGTTCTTAACTTGTTTTTTGTTATTAAATTTTATAACAACACGATAGGGGATTCAAGAATTACTAAAGAAAAATAAGAAAATCAATAAACGTGCAGAAGCTAAAAGAAAATAAAGAAACAAAAAAGGAAAAAAAATTAAAGATAGATTGAATTCAAGAAAATTTATTCTTGAAGTTGAATCCTAACAACAAAAATTAGCTAACAAAGAACTAGTCGCCTTTGTTATAGAATTAAAAATAAGAGATAGATTGTGAAACCCGACCCTTTAGAATAACAAGAACAACAATAAGCCTAAACTTATCACATTTCTTGTATACGTAGAAGTGATCTAAGATTTCGAAAGAGTTTAATCTTACCACTTTAAGTTGAGTCTTGAAGGTTGAAGAATAAATCTATGAGTATCCACACACAAGAGTGCAAGAAAAATAGAGAGGGGGTCATGAAATTGTATTAAAACTAAAGAAATAAAGTCCTAAACTACTTTGGACAACAAGTCCGACTACCTTAGGAAAAGAAAAATACTAGGAAGCAAAAACCAAGTCATTCTTGGAAAGGAATTCCAAAAATCTTAGTAAAAGAAAAACATAACCTTAACTAACTAGGAAAGCAATAAATATAGTCCCATAATATATGGAAATAAGTCCCAAACCAATCTTGGATATAATCTTGAAAATCTTGAAGGAAATTCGCAAGCAACTTGGCACCAACTTGCACTCAACATCTATCACAACTATTCTACCTTTCTTGGACATCAAGTAAGTCCTTTTCATGTTATAAAAATGTGGTTTTATATAGGACTTCATAGGCAGCAAGTTTAGACCCATTTTAGGTGCCAAATTGGTCCAAGAGTGGACTGATTAGGACCTTTTTCAAAGGATGTCTCTTGGGATTCAATACTCCTCTTCTTGGACATAAATTTGAGCCATAAAATAATTATAATACCTAGCCAATTCACAAGCTTTATCCTTGAGCTCTTCTTCCTCCCAATTAGCAACTTCTTTATTTGCACTTGAAGTCTAATGACCTTGTTTTGCAGCTCTTTAGCTTGACATCTTGTTAAAGACTTTCTTTGAGATTCCAAAGCTTCATCTGTATCCTTGAATAGAGTTGAGCTTCTTAGGATGCTATCATTCCCCTCTTATTGAAGAAAATTCGTCCTCGAATTTCGACCTTGCAAGAAAAAGAAGACAGGCACTAGTGAATGACATCTACTAATATGAAAAAATGGTAGGAATAAAATAAGATAGTGACCATGTAGCCACTTAACCCAATTAAGCCTAATAGGTGTATATACTCCCTTATAAAGCATATGGGCATCATCATCCCAATAAAATTTATGCTTACTTGGATTAGTCCAATAAGAAAATCTCTTAAGATAGTCCAAAAATGTGCATGACAAAGAAATCACAAAATAATAATTATACATCCATTTAAAACAAGTATCTCTACCACATGAATCAAATAAGATACTTTTATGATATAACCAAGTATCAATTACAAATCTCTTGGATTCTTCTACATGTAAGTTATTCAAAGAAGCACATAAATTCTCAAGAAGGTTAGAATAACCCATAATTCTCAAAATAAAAGTTCAATACATTCAAGCCCAAGATTATAATTTTCCCTAATAATATTCCCAACAACAATGGATTATAAGAATTTCTCAAACTGTCACAGAAAGAGTCATAGATAGGTCATGAAAGAGTACTTGATCACAAGCATCACAATAATCATGCATATCCTCTTTACTAGTTGCAAAAACTTTTACAAGCTCACAGTCAACATGGTTTAAAGAATAACTCTCCATCACACAAAAAAAAAATCATGTTCTAGCAATTTGTTACATGAAATCTCACTACACACTTGAATAAGAGAAGAAGAAATATTTAAATCATTCGCAAGCCTCTTCTCATAAGTTTCATGCCTCCTTCTGCCAAGTTAGAATTCATAATTATCTATGTCATTATTTATTTTAAATGAAAGTAAATTACTCTTGTACTTGAACTTAGATATTACAGTTAGTGACTTAATGTGCATCAAAATATTATCATCCATAAAAATTATAAAGTCACCAATATAAGAATTAAGAGTATAGTTCATTACCTCCAAAAATATCTTAGATATTCTAGAAAGCCCAAGAATTCAAATAAACCAATTATGCATAAGATACTTGGACTTATTTACCAATAAAACGTCATCACCTTGTATTCTTTTATGCAATGACTCCAAATTAGCAATGCCTTTAGGGAACTCCATGTCATAAATCTGTGAATAAGGATCAAATAGTCAAAAGGTTCAATGACAAAGAAATTAACCAAAATTTTATCTTCCATCATCCAACAAGAATTGATTTTGTCAAATTCATGTTGGAATTTAATTGTATCCTTTGCCACCATCTCTTGCGCCTCACATCCCCTTTCAAAAGGTCTTTCAACACTTGACTGCACAAAATCACAAGAACTAATACAAGAAAAAGTTAATGGATTAGGAAGTTTTAAAAAAAATTCTTGCTTACAATCTCTTTGGGTTTTATCATAAGACTAATATCTTCCTCACCTTTAGCCTCTTTTCTCTCACTAAAGTTTTTTTCTTTCTCTTCACTTAAACCCTATGATTTTTCTCTCTCTACCTCACATACCTTTTTTATCTCATTGTCTTCTCTCTTTTCTTTTTTCTCAAGCTCACTCTTTTTCTCAATTGACATCACATTCTCTTCATTCAACACAACCTCTCATTTTTCCTCTCTTAGGATGTCAACATACACTCCCTTACTCCTCTCATTCTTTTCTCTCTCATATTTCTCCATATTCTCTTTAATAGTCTTTTCATCTTCACAAATTTATAAGGCGGTCAAAGAAGAATGAGTTTCTTCCCATTAATCTAAAAATAGTATCTATTTTTTTCATGTTATATGAAGCTCTTCTATAGTCATACTATGGATTTCCCAATAAGATATGATAATTATTCATGGGAATCACATCACACTTGATCGCATCCTCATACCTTCCAATTGAGAATAGCAATAACACTCTTTTATCTACCTTTACTCTTTCCAACATATAGGGCTCAATATGCTCAACATAAGGCAAGTTCAATTTCTCAACCACATAAGTGCTAATAGAGTTATAGCCAAACTCTTTGTCAATTCTAAAGGCACAAATCGCAGACATCACTATAGCTCTTGTTTGAAAAATAACTTTACGATTGTCTTCCTTCCATTCGGTATACTATAAGTTCAACTTTTCAAGTTGTTGAGTCATAGCTCGCCTCCTTTCACTATTACTACCTGTTTGAAACATCTTGAACAAAGATTAGAAGAATTATGTATCTCTCAAATTTGGTTTTTTCCTTCTAATACTCTCACCTTTCTTATCTTTTCTCACTCAAAGCAACTCTTGGTCGTTAATCTTTAGATTTAATAATAAACCTTACTAGTCACAATCTTAGTGTTAAGAATATGGAGTTAGAAAAAGAAATAAAAGTGAATGACCAAACCTAGGAAGAATCGGAATTGGTTAGTAGAAAAAAAAAGGAAAGAATTTTAGGAAACCCACAAGAATAAGGAAAGAAGTTTCATTAATCTTCAAGAACAAGGATCCCCTCTTAATTTTTCCTTTCTTGACTTGGAAACTAAATAAAAATTTAATTCTAAAAATAATAATGAGCAACAACACTTTCTTTTTTGGGGGTTGATTTTTGTTTTTTTTTAATTGTTGCTCAAGAACCTCCCAAGATTATCAAGATTGAAATCTTGATTAGCCTATGCTTTGATACAACTTGATAACTGTCACGACCCCAACCTCGGTCGTGATGGCGCCCAACACACTGCTAGGTAAGCCCGACCAATTTAACAACCTTAACCCTTTCTATACAATTCATGATTAATTAACGCAGATAAATTACTAAGTCATAATACTGGAAATCTGAAATAGAGTTAAAACATGGGGAATCTCAAATAACAATACTACTACATAGCCCGAAGAATCCGGTGTCACAAGTCTGAGCCTCTAATACATTAGTATCAACCTACTACATATCGTTCTAAAGAAGTACGGAATAAAGCAATAAGATAAAGGGAAGATCAGGGCTGCGACTGTCATGCAGCTACCTTGATGCTCCCGAATGTGTGCTGCCCAACTGGAAGTCCTCAAAAGTCTCAGATGCGCCTGGATCTGCACGCAAGGTGCAAGGAGTAATGTGAGTACTCCGACCCAGTGAGTAATAAACATAAATAAAGGCCGTGAATAAGAAATCCTAGATAGGCACATTGTAATCTATAAATACAGCAATTTAAACCAAGTAGTATAAAATCAGTAAACTAATGAAAACAAATTATGGGAATGCTGCAACAGATAAACAAATAAATGACAGTCAAATAAGGAATGCAACACATAGCAAGGTACTCTCTAGTACCCACTGCGGCCTGCAGCCCGCTCCATTTATTTATCGTCAACGGCGCTCACTGGGGGTGTGCAGACTCCGGGAGGGCCCCCTTACGGCCCAAGCACAATATCAAGTCATCTCGTGGCATCAACTGGGCCCGCGGCCTCATATAATATCAACATAATACTGCTGCGGCGTGCAGCCCGATCCCATACTCAGTCTAGAATCACATAAGCTCCTCGGGCAATAATAAAATAGCAGTTCTCAGCCCAAAACATCGTTAGAAATATCATTTAAGTTTTAAATCTGAGTAAAAGTGGCTAAGTTTGCAAAATAGTTTTTAACAATAGGGCTGAGTCCGAATATTATGTCAAAATAGTGAGGAAATAGAAATAACAACCCCTGAAGGGTTCAAACAATTGGCACGAAGCCCAAATATGATAATTAATCCAAATAGTGATGATATCAAGTAAGTTTCAATCAAATACACGGTAAAAACATCACTCTGGACGAACCAAGTCAATATCCCCAATAGTAAACGACCCCGTGATGATCATCAAGCGCGTGTCTCACCTCAATATAGCACTACGATGTGCAAATCCAGGGTTTCAAACCCTCAGGACATCATTTACATTCATCACTCACCTCAAACCAGTTAAAGCTCTAGCTCGCTATGCCCTTGCCTCTCAAATAGGCCTCCTCGTACGTCGAATCTGACCAAAACCACAACGAATACGTCACAATATACCAAAGGAACAATACCCAATCAAAAACAATCAAAAATATAAAAAAATCTCGAAATTGGCAAAACCCGAGCCTCGGGCCCACTTCATGAAACTCTGAAATTTTTACATCAATGGGTTCCTTATCTTGCCACGAGTCTATACATATAAAGAACACCAAAAAATCGGAGTCCAAATGGCCCCACAAATCCCAATTTTTGCTCTCTTAAGTTTCAAGCCCTAAACCACCATTTTTTTACCATTAATTTCTTTAGTTTTCAACCCTAATCCATGTATTTGCACCATAAAATCGTGTTTTAAGTCCAAAAAACCTTACCTTATCGAAGCTCCTTGAAAACCCTCTTCCAAATCGCCCATAATTCCCAAGTCCGAGTTAAAAATGAATAAACCCTTCAAAATTTGCGAGGATGAACTTAAATACCTTCTGCCCAGACATCACCGCTTTTGCGGTTAAATTACCGCTTACGCGATACCGCTTTTGCGGTCAATGTTTCGCTTTTTGAAAATTCACTAAAGTCCAGAACTGCTTCTGCGGTCGAAATCCCACATCTGTGGCCTCCGCTTATGCGGCCCAAGCACCACTTCTGTAGAAATCCACTAAGGGCACAACTCCGTTTCTGCGGCCAAATGGTCGCATCTGCGACTCCGCAGATGTGGTACCCAATCTGCACCTGCGATCCCAGGCCTTCCCTTGACCTTCCGCTTCTGCGACCTCCGCCTCCACTTCTGCGATACCGCTTCTGCGGTCCCAATTCCACAGAAGCGGAAATACCAGAAACAGCAGGGACTGCAACTTGCACAAGTCCAAAACTCTCCATTATCCATCCGAAATCACCTCGAGGCCCCCGGGACCTCAACCAAAAGCACCAACACCTCCTACAACATCATTCAAACGTGTTCCAATCATTAAAACACCTCAAACAACACCAAAACCATCAAATTACATCGAATTCAAGCCTAAGTTTTTCTAAAACTTCTGAAACACGCATTCGATCTAAAACCCAACCAAATCACCTCCGAATGACCTGAAATTTTGCACACACATCCCAAATCACCTAACGAAGCTACTGCAACTCTCGGAATTCCATCCGACCCTCAGATCAAAATCTCACCTAACAACCGGAATTCGCCGAAATACTAACTTCGCCAATTCAAGCCTAATTCTACATCGGACCTCCAAAATCACTTCTGATCACACTCCTAAGTCACAAATCATCCCTCGAAGCTAACTGAATCACCATAAATCACATCCAAGCTCTCTAACTCATAGGTCAACATCCAATTGACTTTGCCAAACTAAGTCTTCCTTAAAGAGACTAAGTGTCTCATTTCCTACCAAACCAATCCAAAACAACTCGATCACACCAAACATAGGTAACGAAGCATAAATGAGCAGAAAATGGGGAAAATGTGGCGGTAACTCATGAGACGACGGGACGGTTCATCACATCCTCCTCAACTTAAATAAACGCTCGTCCTCGAGTGAGTCAAGAAACATACCTGAAGCCTCAAACAGGTGGGGATATCTACTCCGCATCTCCCGCTCGATCTCCCAGGTAGCCTCCTCCACGGGCCGACCTCTCCACTGCACCTTCTCCGAAGCAACATCCTCTGACCTATACTTTCAAACTTGACGATCCAAAATGTCTATCGGCTCTACATCATAAGTCAAATAATCCTCCAACTGAATCGTACTGAAATCCAGAACATAGGACGGGTCCCCAATATACTTTCGGTGCATAGAAACATGGAAAACTGGATGCACATTCGATAAGCTAGGTGGCACGGCAAGCTCATAAGCCACCTCCCCAATCCTCCTAAGTACCTCAAAAGGCCCAATAAATCGCGGACTCAACTTCCCTTTCTTTCCGAATATCATAACACCCTTCGTGGGTGAAACCTTCAACAAGACCTTCTCACTAACCATATAGAATATATCTCGAACCTTCCGGTCCGCATAGCTTTTCTGCCTTGACTGCGTCGTACGAAGCCTCTCTTGAATTACCTTCACTTTATCCAAAGCATCCTGAACCATATCTGTCCCCAATAGCCTAGCGTCACCGGGCTCAAACCAACCAACTGGAGATCTACATCGTCACCCATACAAAGCCTCATACGGTACCATCTGAATGTTGGGCTGATAGTTGTTGTTGTAGGCAAACTCTGCAAGCGGTAGAAATTGATCCCATGACCCTCCATAATCAATAACACAGGCGCATAACATATCCTCCAATATCTGAATGGTGCGCTCGGACTGCCCGTCCGTCTGAGGGTGAAAACTTGTGCTCAACTGCACCTGAGTGCCCAACTCTTGCTGAACCGACTTCCAAAATTGGGAATTAAACTGAGTGCCCTGATCTGATATGATGGAAACTGGGACACCATGTAACCGAACAATCTCCCGAATATATAACTCTGCCAGCCGCTCTGAAGAATAAGTAGTACAAATAGGAATGAAGTGCGCGGACTTGGTCAGCCTGTCTACAATTACCCAAATAACATTGAATTTCTTCAAAGTCGGTGGGAGTCCGGTAACAAAATCCATAGTGATCCTCTCCCACTTCCACTCGGTAATAACCATCTGCTGATGCAAACCACCCCGTCTCTGATGCTCATATTTCACTTGCTGACAATTGAGACACTGAGCAACAAACTCCACAATATCTCTCTTCATCCTCCACCACGAATAGTGTTGTCTAAGATCCTGATACATCTTCGCGGCACCCGGATGAATGAAATACCGCGAGCTATGGGCCTCCTCCAATATCAACTCTCGAAGCCCATCCACATTGGGCACGCAAATCCGGCCCTGTATCCTCAACATACTATCATCACCAATGGTCACGTCTCTGGCATCATCATGCTGAACATTTTCCTTAAGGACAAGAAAATACGGATCATCATAGTGGCGCTCTCTGATGTGGTCATATAAAGAAGACTGAGAAACCACACAAGCCAACACCCGACTGGGCTCCGAAATATCTAATCTCACAAACCAATTGGCCAAGGCGTGAACATCAACTACAAATGGCCTCTCCCCAACTGTGATGTACGCCAAGCTCCCCATACTCACTGCCTTTCGGCTCAAAGCATCGACCACTACATTGGCCTTTCCCGGATGATACAGAATGGTAATATCATAATCCTTAAGCAACTCTAGCCACCTCCGCTACCTCAAATTGAGGTCCTTTTGCTTGAACAAATGCTGAAGACTGCGATGATCAGTGAATACCTCACAAGATACGCCATACAAATAATGCCTCCAAATCTTCAATGCATGAAAGATAGTAGCCAACTTCAAATCATGAACAGGGTAGTTCTTCTCGTGGGGCTTTAACTGACGAGAAGCATAAGCAATAACTCTACCCTCCTGTATCAATACACAGCCAATCCCAACTCTCGAAGCATCACAATATACAGTATATGAGCCTAAAGCTGATGGCAAAACCAACACTAGAGCTATGGTCAAAGCTATCTTCATCTTCTGAAAGCTCTCCTCACACTCGTCCGACCATACAAATGAAGCACCCTTATGAGTCAACTTGGTCAAAGGCGATGCAATGGATTAAAATCTCTGAACAAATCGGTGATAATAGCCTGCCAACCCAAGGAAGCTACGAATCTCTGTGGTTGAGGACGGTCTAGGCCAACTCTGAACCGCGTCTATCTTCTTTGGATCAACCTGAATACCCTCGCTGGACAGCATGTGTCCCAAGAAAGCCACTGAACCGAGCCAAAACTCACACTTGGAGAACTTTGCATAAAGTCTCTCCTCCCTCAATCTCTGCAATAGCACTCGTAAATGCGCCGCGTGCTCCTCCTGACTATGTGAGTATAATAGGATATCATCAATGAACACGATAAAAATGAATCCAGATAATGCCGAAATACACTATTCATCATATGCATGAACGCTGCTGGGGCATTGATCAACCCAAAAGACATGATAAGAAACTAATAGTGACCATATCTAGTCCTGAAAGCAGCCTTATGAATATCTGAATCCCTGATCTTCAACTGGTGATAACCCGAACGGATATCAATCTTGGAAAACACCCTCGCTCCCTGAAGCTGGTCAAATAAATCATCAATGCGAGGCAAAGGATACTCGTTCTTCATTGTTACCTTATTCAATTGCCTATAATTGATGCATATTCTTATCGTGACATCCTTCTTCTTTACAAATAAAACTGGTGCACCCCAAGGTCACACACTAGGCCGAATGAACCCCTTATCTAGGAGTTTTTTAAGCTGCTCCTTCAATTCTTTCAACTCCGCTGGTGCCATACGATATGGCAGAATGGAAATGGGTTGAGTTCCCGGCACCAGATCAATACCAAAATCAATATCCATATCCGGTGGCATGCCCGACAAGTCTGCAGGAAATACATCGGGAAAATCCCTCACAACTGGAACAGAATCAATGCTAGGAGTCTCAGATCCAACATCCCGCACAAATTCCAAATAGGAAAGAGAACCCTTCCCAACCATACGGCCTTCAAGAAAGAAATAACTCTACTAGGGACATAGTCAGTCACACCTCACCACTCAATCCGCGGTACACGCGGCATGGCCAAAGTGACTGTCTTAGGATGACAATCTAGAATAGCATGACACGGAGATAACCAATCCATGCCCAAAATAACATCAAAATCCACCGTGCTCAATAACAATAGATCAACTCAGGTCTCTAGACCCCCAATAATCACAACACATGACCGGTACACACGGTCCACAACTACAGTATCGCCCACCGAGTAGACACATGAACATGTAAAGAAAGAGACTCCCGGGGTGTACCAAAATAACGAGCAAAATATGAAGACACATATGAATAGGTGGAACCGGGATCAAATAATACAGAGGCATCTCTGTGGCAGACTAAAAAAATACTCGTGATGATAGCATCTGAAGCAGTGGCATCTGCCCTGCCTGTCATAGCATAAAAACAAGCCTGGCCACCGCCTGATTGACCTCCACCTCTGGGGCGACCCCTGGCTGCCTGACCTCCACCCTTGGCTGGCTGGGCGGGTGATGAAGTAACTGGTGCTGAAGTCGAGGGTTGATCCCTCTGCTGAGACTGACCGCATGAAGTCGAGGACACTACTACCTCATATGCCCAAACTCTCCGCACTCATAACAACTACCCGGTGCTGGAGATGGGGACTGAAGGGAACCCCTCGCACCAGAGTGACTAGCAGATGCACTCAGCGTAGAAGAACCCTGAGCTGATGGGGCATGAGATAAACTCTAAGCTGGGAGGGCGCTGAGTGAAGATTGGCCCTGCTGGAACCCATGATGACCACGGTCTGAAGATGTTCCACGATACTCTGGGCGGGCCGAATGAGCAGGCCTGAAGGAACAACCTCTACCACGCTGGAATTGGCCTCTCGACGGAGCACCACTGAAACTGCCCGATCCTCGAGGCCTCTTGGCCTCCCTCTCCTCTCGCTCTCTACGGCGAACTGACTCGATCTCACGAACAATATCCACCACCTCCTCAAATGTAGCACCCAATACTCTCTCTCTAGTCATCAAAATACGGAGATGGTAGTTAAGGCCATCCACAAATCTCCTAATCCTCTCACGATCAGACGAAATCATCCAAATAGCATAACGGGCCAACTGTGAAAACCTCATCTCGTACTGGGTCACTGTCATATCCCCTAAGTCAACCACTCAAACTGCCTATGCAGCTCCTCTCTGCGAGACTACGGTACATACTTCTCCAGGAATAGAGTGGAGAACTGCTGCCAAGAAAGGGGTGTTCTGCACTTGCAGGCCAATGCCTCTCAAAATCCCCGCACCAAGTAAAAGCAGCCCCTGAGAACTGGAAGGTAGTAAATGCCACACCACTCGACTCAAGAATCCCTGCTGTACGGAGCATACACTGACACTTGTCAAGAAAACCCTGGGCATCCTCGCCCTCAGCACCACTGAATGTCAGAGGCTAGAGCCTACCAAACCTCTCAAGACGACGTTGCTCATCATCTGGCATAGCTGGAACCATGAAGTCCTAAACTAGTGCAACTGGCTAAGCTGGAGGTACTCCCGACGTCTGAAATCCCTGCACTACCTGCTCAGGTGTGCGAGCAGCAGGGATCTGATTACCTCCCCCATCCTGTGAAGTAGCTGCTGCTGTGGTGGCTGAAAATGCTTGAGCCAGGTCAGTGCAAACTGATAAGATCTATGCCAAGGCCTCTTGAAGACCCGGAATCACGATAGGCACAGTTGGTTCCTAAACAGGTGCTGCTGGAGTGTCCACAGCTGGAGCCTGATCCTGAGCTGGGGCAACTGGTGGAATAGCAGGTGCTTCCCCGGCTGCTCTGCCTATGCCACGACCACGACCGCGTCCACATCCTCTGGTGGCTTTAGTGGGTGGTACTGGTGGTCGTCCGCCACGTCTGGTAGCTCGTTTCCTCACCATCTGTGAGAGAATAGAATAATAGAAGTTTAGTTCTCAGTTTAACAAAGCTGCATGACAAGAATTTCAAGAATGTGAAGTTTTCCTAAAGTTTCTGCAGCCTCTCGAGGATAAATATATACGTCTCCGTACCGATATGCGAGACTCTACAAAATCGGCTCATGACTTGCGAGACCAAGTAACCTAGGCTCTGATACCAACTTGTCACGACCCCAACCGCGGTCGTGATGGCGCCCAACACACTGCTAGCCAAGCTCGACCAATTTAACAACCTTAACCCTTTCTATACCGTTCATGATTAATTAACGCAGATAAATTACTAATCCATAATACTGGAAATCTTAAATAGAGTTAAAACATGGGGAATCTCAAATAACAATACTACTACATAGCCCGAAGAATCCGGTGTCACAAGTCTGAGCCTCTAATACATTAGTATCAACCTACTACATATCGCTCTAAAGAAGTACGGAATAAAGCAATAAGATAAAGGGAAGATCAGGGCTGCGACTGTCATGCAGCTACCTTGATGCTCCCGAATGTGTGCTGCCCAACTGGAAGTCCTCAAAAGTCTCAGATGCGCCTGGATCTGCACGCAAGGTGCAAGGATTAATGTGAGTACTCCGACCCAGTGAGTAATAAACATAAATAAAGGCCGTGAATAAGAAATCCTAGATAGGCACATTGTAATCTATAAATACAGCAATTTAAACCAAGTAGTATAAAATCAGTAAACCAATGAAAACAAATTATGGGAATGCTGCAACAGATAAGCAAATAAATGACAGTCAAATAAGGAATGCAACACATAGTACGGTACTCTCTAGTACCCACAGCGGCGTGCAGCCCGCTCCATTTATTTATCATCTACGGCGCTCACTGGGGTTGTGCAGACTCCGGGAGGGGCCCCTTAGGCCAAAGCGCAATTTCAAGCCATCTCGTGGCATCAACTGGGCCCTCAGCCTCATATCAATATCAGCATAATACTGCTACGACGCGCAACTCGATTCCATACTCAATCTAGAATCACAAAAGCCCCTCGGGCAACAATAAAATAGTAGTTCTCAGCCCAAAACATCGTTAGAAATATCATTTAAGTTTTAAATCTTAGTAAAAGTATCTGAGTTTGCAAAACAGTTTTTAACAATTGGGCTGAGTCCAAATATTATGTCAAAATAGTGAGGAAACAGAAATAACAACCCCTGAAAAGTTCAAACAATTGGCACGAAGCCCAAATATGACAATTAATCCAAATAGTGATGATATCATGTAAGTTTCAATCAAATACACGGTAAAAACATCACTCGAGATGGACCAAGTCACAATTCCCAATAGTAAACAACCCCGTGCTCATCATCAAGCGCGTGTCTCACCTCAATATAGCACTACGATGTGCAAATCCGGGGTTTCAAACCCTCAGGACATCATTTACATTCATCACTCACCTCAAACAAGTTAAAGCTCTAGCTCACTATGCCCTTGCCTCTCAAATAGGCCTCCTCGTACGTCGAATCTGACCAAACCACAACGAATATATCACAATATGCCAAAGGAACAATACCCAATCGAAAACAATCAAAAATATAAAAAAAATCCCGAAATTGGCAAAACTCGAGCCTCGGGTCCACTTCACGAAACTTAGAAATTTTCACATCAACGGTTTCCTTATCTCTCTACGAGTCTATACATATATAGAACCCCAAAATCGAAGTCCAAATGACCTTACAAATCCCAATTTTTGCTCTCTTAAGTTTCAAGCCAAAAATCACCATTTTTGACCATTAATTTCTTAAGTTTCAGCCCTAGTCCATGTATTTGCACCATAAAATCATGTTTTAAGTCCAAAAATCCTTACGTTATCGAAGCTCCTTGAAAACCCTCTTCCAAATCGCCCACAATTCTCCACGTCCGAGTTAAAAATGAACAAACCCTTCAAAATTCGTAAGGATGAACTTAAATACCTTCTGCCCAGACATCACCGCTTCTGCTGTTAAATTACCGCTTCCGCGATATAGATTCTGCAGTCAATGTTCCGCTTCTGCAAAAATTCACTAAAGTCCAGAACTGCTTCTACGGTCGAAATCCTGCATCTGCGGCCTCCGCTTATGCTGCCCAAGCAACTCTTCTGCGGAAATCCACTAAGGGCACAACTCTGCTTCCTTGACCAAATGGTCGCATCTGCGACTCCGCAGATGCGGTACCCAATCCGCACCTGCGATCCCAGGCCTTCCCTTGACCTTCCGCTTCTGCGACCTTTGCCTTCGCTCCTGCGATACCGCTTCTGCGGTCCCAATTCCGCAGAAAAATACCAAAAACGACAGGGACTGCAATTTGCACAAGTCCAAAACTCTCTGTTATCCATCTGAAATCACCCCGAGGCCCATGGGACCTCAAACAAAAGCACCAACACCTCCTATAACATCATTCAAACTTGTTCCAATCATTAAAACACCTCAAACAACACCAAAACCATCAAATTACATCGAATTCAAGCCTAAGTTCTTCTAAAACGTTCGAAACACGCATTCCATCAAAAACCCAACCAAATTACTTCCGAATGACCTGAAATTTTGCACACACATCCCAAATCACCTAACGAAGCTACTGCAACTCTAGGAATTCCATTCCGACCCTCGGATTAAAATCTATATATTATTAAAAGGAGAGGAAAAAGCCCTCCTTAAGCCAAGTGGCCGCTTCAAAAAAAGCCACATGGCATAATTAGTTATTAAATTAGTTATTTAGTTAATAATTAGTTATTGGTTATTCTTTTTGAATTTAAATATATCTGAAAAATAAAAACTACCATATATATATATATATATATATATATATATAATCGAAAATATAAATATATAAAAAATAACTACCCATTCTAATTGGGCGTGAGTAGTTTCAAGTTGGAGTGTTAAAATTATTTTAAAATAAAAAAATAAAAAAAAAGAAAAATAAAAATTAACTATAATAAGAAAAATAAAAAAAGATGAAGACAAACTACCCATTCAAATCGGTAAGTAGTTTTAAATTAGAGTTTTAAAATAATAAAATAAAATAAAAAAATAAAAATTATCATTTCAAATTGGGGAGTAGTTTCAAGTTGGAGTTTATAATCTATATCTATATTATATTAAAAGGAGAGGATAAACCCTCTCCTTAAGCCAAGTGGCATCATAAAAAAAAGCCACATGGCATAATTAGTTACTAATTAGTTTTTAGTTAATAATTAGTTATTATCTTTTACATTTAAATTTATATAACTATAAAAATGAAAATAATAAAAAATAAAAGAACTACCATATAGCCTAGATAAAAGCCGCATGACATAATTACTTAATAACCAAAAAAATATTAAATTAACAAAGAAATTAACTACTCAAATATTAGTAAGGGTTGGGTATATCGTACTGACAAATAAAATGACAATTAAAATTTATTAAAGCAATACGGTCTAATAGTATCAAACAATAATGATTATTATTTAATTTTTTCTTTTTAATATTGACCGTGCATCGCGCGGGTACGACTACTAGTCTCACCTAACAACCGGAATTCGCCAAAATACTAACTTCGCCAATTCAAGCCTAATTCTACACCGGACCTCCAAAATCACTTCCGATCACACTCCTAAGTCAAAAATCATCCTTCGAAGCTAACTGAATCACCGGAAATCACATTCGAGCCCTCTCACTCATAGGTCAACATTCGGTTGACTTTTTCAAATTAAGCCTTCCTTAAAGCGACTAAGTATCTCATTTCCTACCAAATCAATCCAAAATAACTCGATCACACCAAACATAGGTAATGAAGCATAAAGGAGCAGAAAATGGGGAAACCGGGTCAGTAACTTATGAGATGACGGGTCAGGTCATCACAATTACAATACGATAGGGATTCAAGAATTACTAAATAAAAACAAGAAAATCAAGAAACGTGTGGAAGCTAAAAGAAAATAAAGAAATGAAAAGGAACGGAAAATTAAAGATAGATTGAATTCAAGAAAATTCAAGAAAGAGTTTCTTGAATTCAAGAAGTCTATTCTCGAAGTAGAATCCTAAAAATAATAATTAGCTAACAAAGAATTAATAGCCTTTGGAAGAGAATTAAAAACAAGAGATAGATTTTGAAACCCGACACTTTAGAATAACAAGAACAACAATAAGCCTAAACTTATCACCTTTCTTGAATACCTAGAAGTGATGTAAGATTTCGAAAGAGTTTCATTTTACCACCTTAAGTTGAGTCTTGAAGGTTGAAGAATAAATCTAAGAGTAGCCACACACAAGAGTGCAAGAAAAATTGCACAATTTTTATTGATAATGTCGCGGCCCCACTTTGTTCCTCCTCGCGGAGAGAGGTTCGGGTTTCGACATTCACGGGGTGTAATGACTCATTTTCTTTTGGAAATTGGGTATTTTAAGAGTCACCATCTAACGGATTATGGTGCGTTATGGCACCTCTTGGATTGGTTTGCATTACTAGAGATTAGAGTATAGGCTCGAAGTAACCTCAAGGGGAAGGTGTTAGTCACCCCTCTTGGTCCATTACAAATAAACAGATGGATAAAATAAGTTGCAAGTAAAGCACGTTAGATAACTCAAGTAATAAGATAAAGATTCGGACAAGTTGTAAAATAAAGGTTTAAATAAAAGGGAATTTTGGTGAATGAGGGGTCCTAGGTTAGTTAGCCTATAGGATAACCCCACACAATATCTGGTAAACACTCCTTGATGACGGGCTACACGTGACATTAGCGTGTAGTCATCATATCCCATATATACCCTTCCCATCCTCTTATTGATCATTCAAGGCGAGTGTTTGGTCAGCAATCTCTATTGCGTGCTGCTACATGTCCCTTCTTAATAGTCCTGGAGGGAGTTTTGACCTCTACCTATAGGTGGTTCTAGACGGACCCCTAATATTTTAAAAAGTGATAATTCTAAGGCGACAAGCAAAACATTTAGGACTTTCAGCACAAAAAGGGAGCAATTAGAGGCTCAAAGTTCCTCCTCAAACAAGCACATAAACAGCAAGACTCAAGCATAATTAAGGGCTTTTATTAGACAGTATCTTAAGGCAGGATGTATAGGTGAATATGCAGAAGACAAGCAACTTATTTTTATAAACGCGGGAGTAATGACCCTAGTAGTTGCCTATTGATTTTTAAAGCCTGTTAGGATCATGAAAAAAATTAAGCAATCAAAACAGTTTCGGAGTTGCAGTTTGGAAAACGTCCTAAAGGGTTGCCTATACACGGAGCACCGATTAGTACATTTATATAGTAAAACAAAGCAGGTTTTGAAATAGATTTCTGTAATACTTATAGGCATGATATCTAATGATAGATTGAGGCAGTTTTAAAGGGAAATATGAAATACTTAATTAAACCAATCCAGAAACGACTAAACATGGATTAAATTGATTTATTTAGACTAGTTTAGGTTGACATGCAGAATTTCAAGTACAGTCCCCTATAGGCATGATATTTAGTTTTGATACTGATTTTAAAGCTTTGCAGGAAGGGAAACATACATAAACACTTGTTATAATGGAATCTAGGTTAAATTATATCCAATAGGCAGGGCATCTATTAGTACGCTGATTTTAAGACATTGCTGATATGATTTCTATTATGGAATATTTTGAAACCTATAGGCATGGTTTCTAGCATGGTGAGATAAACATGACAAGATTTAAACCCCTATAAACATGATTTCTACTTGATAAGGTAATCGAATTAAAACGTAAAGTCCTATGAGCATGGTTTCTACTTGGTAAAGCAATTAGATTTAAACATAAATTCCTATGAGCATGATTTATACCCGTATTACCCCCACAAACATGCATCTACCCGTCCATTTCATAAATACCAAATATTTGTTTACAAGTTATTACAGACCAATGAATAAATTACATAAGTAAATAAGAAAAATAAAAAGTTATTCTATAGGGAGACTTCGATTAGACCCAGATTCCCAAAGCCTCCAATGGCCTTGAATGCCTCAGTTCCATAGACAATGACATAGCCTAGGTGAATGAAAGTTCCCTAAGGATCTCAAGGATCCCGGGCAGTGCTTACACCTAGACTTGGTAACCAAATATTGAACAAGTGCAGTGTGGATGGGCCAACTTCAGTATGCCAGAGTTTAGAGGGTTCTCAAGAGGATCCCAAGGCAGTACACATACTGGAGGGGGCAGAACTTATTGACTTAGGAGTAGAGTGAAAGTGATTGACAGAAGTTGAAAGATTTTAGTGAAAAACTGTATTAAAATAGAAAGTCTGTTTGAAAGTAATTTAGTAAAACAACAGAGACTATTTGAAAAGAGATTGAAGAAATGAACAGAATTCCAAACACAACACCTTAGGACAGGTTTATACATAGCTAGTAGTCACAAAACCAAAGTAAATTCAATAGTCACAAACATGGGTCAAGGGGTTTGGGGGATTAATGGAGCGTATGATGGTAAGCATATAACCAGTAAGAGATAATTGGTATAAACATGATTAGAAACAAACATAGGTGTAATATACTGATCTTAAGGAAGGGGAGTACATAATAATATAAACATCAACTGCAAGTTTCAAAACAAAACCACAAATGGAAGCAAACTACAAACATAATGAACTGAAACAATAAAAGAATCATATTGTTGTGGAACTTTGAATTGAAACTAGAACATACCAGTAAAGAGGACAATAAGTAGAGTGAAATAACAAGAGAACACAATGGATATACTTGGCTTGTAGCCGGCTAACTTAGAGTAGTAGCAAGTAGTACAAAATATAGCAGAAAGTTTAGGTATGAGAAACAGTTTTTGAACCAAGAGTTCGTGTCTTGTGTAAATGAAAGACTAGGGTATTTATAGTTTGAAAGTAGGTATTAAATAAGGTAAAAATCAAAGTCCATTAGTAATTAAGGAACTCAGAATCAATCAGTCAGGAAATCAAGGTAAGTACCCCCTTTAATTGAGGAATTAACCTGAAACGGTAATAGACATATAACAAATAAGCAAGGAAATTGTATAAGGCTGAACATGCCAATTAAGAAAATATTTTTTGCATAGTACAAGTACACAATATGTAATAGAGGCTAGGTTCAGCATACTTCAATCAAGGAAAGACTTGAGCAATCAATTAATAGCATAATTCACCATGGAATAAGGTCAGAAAACATTCTACAAGGTAAAAATCAGTCGAAATAACATGCGGAATTAGTAAAAGCTCAATCACAAAGATTCAAGGATGCAAGAATAGGAGATAACACTAATTTAGCACCACTCCATAAGAACAAGCACATGGTAAGAAAAAATCAGAACCTTAAGAGGCCGAGTAGGACAAGAATCACATATAAAATTACGGATTCATGTAGAGCATAGTCTGAATTAGTAGGCTAAGCATGATACAGGTAGGATAAGTGAATAATTAGAAACATCGGTAAACAAAAATAAAGCAAAATCACACAATAGGTAAGGATAACCGCAATTAGAAAACCTAGCAAGCAAACATAGGGCAAAAATCACAGAATCATAGGAACACACAGATTAACTGAATATATTATCAAAATGACACTCAGAAACCCAAGGTTAGGATTAAGAAATTAGGGTTTTCAATATATGCGAGTTGAAAAAGGAGTAAAATCATAGAATCAGTTGAAATATGCAAGTGATAGAAGTTTTAAACATGAAGAATCGGTTTAACGAAGTGTAGAAGAAGTTTCGAAAAACCCTAACTTCAAAAGAAGGTAAAAACAACTTGAAATCGGTGAATTTTGCAAAAGAGGTTCAAGAACAGTGTAAAACATAAAAGGAACAGACTCGAATCATTTAAAAATAGCACAGATCTAAGAGATGCAAATAAAAATTAGGGTTTCAAAAGAAACCCAAATAGAGATGGAAGAACCTGTTTAGAAACTTCAAAGATCGTAATAAATACAGTGTAATTTTTCTCAAAATAACACCGGAGTAGCCACGAGCAGCCAAAACAGCAAACCCTATATACAAGTCGTCGTGGCCCAGGGCCCTTGAAGGTCTCAGAGAAGATGAGCAAGGCAATGAATGAGCCATTGTAGGCTTGGGGTTGAAGGGTGGTCACCGAAGAAGATCGGAGAAGGGAGGCGGTTGAAAGGGGGTCAGGGTTCGGTTGAGAGAAGAGAGGAGACGAGAGGATACAAAGGCGGCGGCCTTTTGGAAATGAGGCTAGGGTTAGGGTCTTAGGAATTAAAAAAGGAAAGAAGTAATACGGGTCGTTGATCTGGGATATCAACAGCCAGGATTTAATGGATTCCGGGTCGGGTAAGTATGTATAGGGTCTGGGTCGGGTATTTTAACATGAAGTTGGGCTGGGGTTGGGTTCAATTTAGGCTGTAATTGAAATGCCAATTTGGCTATAATTTAAATAGCTAATTTTCCCCTATTTAATTTATAATAAATAATAAACAATTTCTGGAAGATAATTTATGAATCAAAATGATTTAAAATATATATTTATCATTTTAAACATTTAGTGACCAATTTTGCGCATATAAATGTAATTATACATTAAATGGGCTACAATTGCAATTATGTGCAATTTAGCTTAAAATATAAAAAATAAAATTATAAAAATACATAGAAAATATATTAACCATATTTTGGCATATATATAGAAATTAAATAAATAAATTATCATAACAATAATTTGAGAAATAATTATTGGGTATTGAATAAATGAGGAGGAAATAAATCAATTTGAATTCCTAAAATTATGGGAGAGATTGTAAAACCCTTGTGCATGCTTATATATGCATCTATATGCTATTTTTGAAAGTATTTATGCATATTTAAAATATATATAAAAAATTGGGTATCAACAGATAATAGTCTGAATAATATAAGTATAAAAACAAAGAAGACACCCTTATATATAGAGAGGGGGTCACGACATTGTATTAAAAAAATAAGGAAATAAAGTCCTGAACTACTTTGGACAGCAAGTCCAACTACCTTAGGAAAAGAAAAATACTAGGAAGCAAAAACCAAGTCATTATTGGAAAGGACTTCCAAAAATCTTAGTAAAAGGAAAACATAACCTTAACTAACTAGGAAATAATAAATATAGTCCATATTATATCGAAATAAGTCCCAAATCAATCTTGGATAGAATCTTGAAGAAAATATGCAAGCAGCTTGGAACCAACTTGCACTCAAAATCTAGCACGACTATTCTACTTTTCTTGGATATCAAATAAGTCCTTTTTATGTTATAAAAATGTGGTTTTATGTAAGACTGCATGGGCTGCAAGTTTGGACCCATTTTAGGTGCCAAATTGGTCCAAAAGTGGACCGATTAGGACCTTCTTCAAATGATGTCTCTTGGGATCCAATACTCTTCTTCTTGGACATAAATTTGAGCCATAAAACAATTATAACACCTAGCCAATTCACAATCTTTATCCTTGAGATCTTCTTCCTCCCAATTAGCAACTTCTTTATTTGCACTTGAAGTCTAATGACCTAGTTTTTTAACTCTTTAGTTTGACATCTTGTTAAAGGCTCTCTTTGAGATTCCAAAGCTTCATCCTTTTCCTTGAATAGAGTTGAGCTTCCTAGGATGCTATCAAAATTCCACAAATCTATCATTGTTTCATCATGTAATTAGATATTTGGGGTAAAAATTTTGGGAAAAAGTGTAGAAGTTCTTAGACTAATTTTTTGAGTTTTTAAAGGCGAATTGAGGTAAGATTTGAATAATTCTTGTATGGTTGGACTCGATATCGAATGGGTGTTCGGATTTTATAATTTTGGTCAGATTCCTGGTTGGTCCCGGGGTGACATTTTGGTGTGATTTTCCAATTCTTTGCTAAGACCATGATTTTATTATTTAAATTAGTTTCCTATTGTTATATTTATAGTACATAATTGTTTTGGCTAGATTCGAATCGTTCGGAACTGGAAAATCGAGGGAAAGGCCTCCTAGTTGATTGATTTAGCGTGGTTTGAGGTAAGTGACTTGTCTAAACTTGTGTGAGAAAAATTCCCCTTAGGATTCGGTACTGTTGTGTGAATTTGTAACATGTGAAGGCCGTGTACGCAAGGTGATGAGTGCGTACACGGGCTAAATGTTGAAATTTTCAATTTTAGCTACGTAGTTTCCTTTTCTTGCCTTAATTGAGTTACTTTAGCATGATATAGTCACCATGTTTAGCCTAATTTCACATATATACTTGTCTTATCTCTTATTTGCAACTTGTTCTACATGTTTAGTGGAATTACTTCTTAATTTTGTATTAATTATTTAACGGTGAAAATTCTTTAGTTGAAATTGCCATCCCTGAAATATTTTGTTGTTAAGTTGCAAAGGTCGTGCTTTTTATTGTGTCAAGGTGAAGCTGTGAAGCTTCCTTTTATTTATTATTATGTGTTGATTTTCGTGTTACTATTGAGGTAATTGTGTGGTAGTATGCACAATGTTTCTGCCATGATGTTGTTACTATTTTCACGAGGTTTCTACTGTGTTGTTGTGATTATTAATACGCATGCGGTGGTATAAGGTCTGGGTGTTGAAGCGAATACAGTGAGATAAGATGGGTATGATACACATGGCTAGTAGGGGAACTACTAGAAGCCATGGGGTGCGATAAGGAGCGCTAAAACGCGAGGTGCTATTTGTCACACCTCCTTTCGGCGCTACCGCATCCCGCAAAGGGCGTGGTAAAGGGAGTTTTTCCAATTAAAGGACAATCGAAAAGGGATTCGTTTATTAA
>MU684001.1:0-22317 GCA_026770625.1 Nicotiana glauca
TTAAATTCTATGCGGGGTGGGGCGGGTTTAAATTTCGCGGGTTCAGACAGAACCCGCCCCGCACCCGCTCCGCCTGCCATTCCTAGTCGTGGGTGTTTCACTGATTTTAGTGTAAATTTACAATGGTCAAACATTATCATAGTGAGTGCTCATGGTTAATTATTTAAAATTTTAAGTATTATCTATGAATACATAACACAATTTGGCCAAAGCCGGTGGGTGCTTCAGCACCCATATCTCAAAACATTAATCCGCCACTGATTAGAAGAGGTCTTCTATCTTTTACTTCATCTATTTTTACGAGGTTACCGATTAACGGTTATTATATAGATTTACGTAATTACCTTATAAATGAGCCAGCAAATAATATTTTACACCATAGTACATAGAGTTTAAATTTCTTTTAATCCAAATAAAATTTCAAATTTTCCTTTTACTTACAAAGTTATAAGATGGAGTTTGTCATAAATAATGCTAAACAAGACCATCTTGGAATAACTTGTTGTACAATCATTATTTCCTTTCTTGGGGAAAGTACTTTTTCTCCAGTAATATGTCTAAAATCCCTTAACAGTTCAATGAATTAAGATGATATACTAATTAGTAGCATTAGATTTCTAACTTTGTTCTGAAGCCATTTCTTGATTTCATGTTCAAAGGACAAGTTTCACAGGTCCTTTAATCAACATGTCTCAATCCAAAGAACCTAAGCTCTCAAGTTAGATTCAAAATTTAATTTCCCAAGAACAATTTGCCCCACAACTTAAATTATTTAATTAATAAGTTAATAAAAAATTCTTATATATACTTGTGTGATTGTACTATAAGATTATATATTCTAATGGAACTAACTCCATAACTGTATTAACTGAAACACATTAAAATATTTGATATTTATATCATGTGACAGGCCAAATGTCAGTAAAATAAGATAAGAGGAATCAATTAGAAAACATGGGAATTCATGTGAGCACATGACCCTGAGAAGAGTTCTTTGAGACCATTTCTCAAAATTAGTCAATGACCTCCCTATCAACATTTTACCTGGCATTGATCAGCTAAAGTTAAATATATAACTTTAGGTTAATTGTTGCTAGATTATTCCATTTGGGATTAATTAGTTTTAATTTATTTGTTTTTTGTGAATGCTCGGTTGCATTACTTGCATTTCTCCGTTGTCCTGTGCCGAAAGTTAGGGGTTCGAGGAAAGGTGATTGACAGGAATGACCCTATAAGGGGTGGGTCTTTAAAAATTATTCTTATTTTTTAATGTATTTAGAAAATAACCCTCGGTTTTCGTTATACACATCTATATTCTATATCTATATAGAATAAGAGAAGCAAAGCCATATTATTGTGCCAAGTGGCATAGCCACAATTAGCCAAGTGACACTCCTTTAGGACAAAGCTCCAAAAATGTTGGAATTTGAAAATATTATTATGTATAAAAAAAAGGTATGAAACAAATAATAACAAAATAGAAGAAAACCTAATTTAATCCTCTAAATCACGTACCCACTTCCCATCCCCCATTTCGCTTGCACGTCCACTTGCACACAACCACCCGCATGCATACTCATGGGGAGTAACTATCATCTTTATAAACAAAGTGTCACATTTTAGATCAATTATTAAGTAATTGTCATCTTTATAAGCAAAGTGTCACATTTTATGATAAATCTTATACAATTTTGGATAATTATTTAAAAAAGAAAAAAAGAAAAAGACAAAAAAGATATTTAGAAATTAACTACTCAAATATAGGTGTGTGTTGGTTTAGGTTAGTTAATTTCTTTGTTTCTTTGTTTAAATATTTTTTTATAAATAAAAAGTGTATTTATTCATTAAAATTCAGATAATATTATTGAGAATAATAGAATAAAATTAAAATAAAAAAATATTTCAAAAGTAATAAAATATATATCTTCTATTATATTACAAAAAGTAATTAGCAAACAAAATATTAAACAAAGTAATATGCTAATAATTTTTTTTATTAACAATGTAATAATGAAATTGGATAGTATAATAAAAAAATATACAGAACAAAAAAATTATTCTATGACTATAATGGGGAGTAGTTTCTTTCTAATATAGTAGCTGTAGTGGTATATGGGTGTGTGTATATATACACATACACATATAGACACATACACACACATATAAGAGAAGTAAAATAATTATATGATTCCAAGTGGCATAACCATACGATGACAAGTGTAGATTTTTAGGACAAAGCTCCAATAAAGTTTGAGTTTTAAAAGTATTTCAAAAGAAATTATAAAAAATTACCAATTCAAATTGGGGAGTAGTTTCAAGTTGGTTTTAGAATTATTTTAAAATTAAAAAAATAAAAGCTTGCAATTAAAATTTGAGAGTAGTTTCTTCCTAATATGATAGTCTATATCCATATCAATATTTATCTATCTATCTATATAGAATAGGAGAAGCAAATCAATGTGATAATGTCAAATGTAATAATAAAAAATTAACAAGTATCACATTTTAGGACAAAACTCTTACAAATTTGGAGATTCAAAAATTAATTAAAATTTTAAAAAATAAAATTAAAAAAGACATAAAAAATTAACTACCTAAAATTAACTACTTAAACATGGGTGAGTATTGGTTTAGGTTAGTTAATTTCTTTGTTTAAATTTTTTTTTATAAATAAAAAGGGCATTTATTCATTAAAATTCAAACAATCTTATTGAGAACAATAGAATAAAATTTAAAATAAATAAAATATTTTAAGAGTAATAAAATATATATCTTCTATTACATTACAAAAAGAAAGTGACACAAAAAATATTTAACAAAGTAATTTGCTAATAAAAATTACTATTAACATTGTAATCACACTAAAAATTGCATAGTATAATAAAGAAATATACAAAACAAAAAAATTATTTGATGACTATATAATCACTTCAATTTAACAGAGATTTTATTCATTAAAATTCAGATAATATTATTGAGAACTATAGAATAAACTTAAAAAAACATATTAAAAGATTAATAAAATATACAACAAAATATTTAAAAAAAAATATGCTAATAAAAATTTCAATTAACAATTCAAGAATAATAGACATTGGATAATATAGTAAAGAAAAATACATAACAAAAGAATTATTCGACGACTATATAAGTCTCTTTACTTTAATAGAAATGTATTATTGGATATGTCGTATTGACAAATAAGATGACAATTGAAACTTATCAAAGTAATACGATCTAATGTTCAAACAAGTCCGATCATAATTTAATTCAATTAATATTTTTTAATATTGATCGCGCATCGCGCGGGTACGGCAACTAGTTTATTATAATATGAGAACCTCAAGTTGAGTTAATAGAATTGTGATTATTTGAGTCAGGTATACCTGTGATTTGTACTTACAAGACAAAGAAAATAAAGAAAGAAAGAGTTTTTGCTTCCAACTATCCACGCTTGATAATCAGATTTTATTGAGTTTCAAATGGAAGTTTAAAGTTAATTATAATTTAGATGTTTATAGTTGGGAATAATTGAAGATGTATATATAAAGAAAACGATTTGGAAGTACATTTCCAAAATTCTTTATTGGACAAAGAAATCTCATAATGAAGTAGAAAATCATTTTAGGACCACATAAATACGCAGCAAATTAATAAATAATGTAGTCAAGTAGCGTGTTAATATTCTCACAAACTCATTACTCATAGATGATGATCCAACATTGTTGCAAATGATGATCTTATTAGAATCTCAATATTTTGGGATTCCATCCACCATATTAGGCAACCATGGTTAAGTTTATTTAAGGTAAAATCATGTATTAATCTTAGTGAAGTATACAAATACGTTACATCCTTCACTAATTAGTTAATCTGTGTGATCTATAAGTCACGAGTTCGAGTAGTAAAAGTATCCATTAATGCTTGCATTTAGGGTTTATTATCTACATTACAACCTCTGAAATGTGGTTCTTCCCCGAATTCTGCATAAATGTGGAATACTTTGTGCACTGGGCTACCTTCGTTAATTCATTTCAAAATCTTTAGAGGAAAATGTGTTCCATAAATAATGCACTCATGCGTGTAATATAAATGCATGCATGTATACACACATGCTATAAAGGAAGCATCTATAATACCTCGAGGAGGGGCGAGGGGAATTTACCATCGTTTCAACATACGACATGCAGACTTAAAGGTATTGGCTCTCTCAGCGGCGAAGCCAGAAATGCTTTTAAGGGTGTTCAAACTTGAAAGAAGTAAAAAAAAAATTCTGACAAAGGATGTTCAACATAAGTTTTATATATCTAAAATCGATATTTAACTTATATACACAGTGTAATTTTTTGTAGTTTTTCGGCCAAAGATGATCAGTTGACCGCCCTTTACTAAAGGTGGCTTCGCCCATGGGCTCTCTGTGTATATATACACACTAAGCGCCAGTTATAATAATATTATAGTATTTCAGACTTATTGATTTAGAATTCTAGATTCACCTCTGCGTAATATTGTATCTATTCCTAATAACCTAGAGAACTAGAACACTTTTTCTTTTTGTATTGAATGATTTTTTTAAAGGAAGCCCTGGAGCAACGATAAAAGTTGTCTCTGTGTGATATATGGACAGTAGCGAAGCTAGGAATTTTTTAAAGGGTGTTCAAACTTGTAAAAAAGAAATTCCAACAAAGGGTGTTCAGTATATGTTATGTACCTCTAAAACCTAATATTTTACTTATATATGTAGTGTAATTTTTCGACAAAGGGTGGTCAATTGACCACCCTAACTTAAGTGTGGCTTCGCCCATGCCTATGGGTCACGAGTTCAAGCTGTGAAACATGTGAACACATGATACTTTGTGCACCGGATTATATGGAACAAGTTTTTAAACATGTCCATATCCAACAACTAAAATGTTTGGGTCAAATGATGTTCTGATCCAAAAACCAAACAATGACCATACTATTTCTGGGTTTTTACACTTTTAGCCCGCCAAAAACTATTTATATTAGGTAGCCAAAAAAGTATATAAAATTTGTATAATTTTTATATACAACATACAAAATGAGAGAGTGTGTGTATATATATAGCGACTATACAGTGTCATTTCCCCCTTTATTGGACACAACTGTGCTGGATTATTCCAGTTCAATACCAGATGTTATGGAACCCAATGATACAGTTGCTAGTAATTGGGCTTCATAAAGTCCTTGAATCCCATGTGAGGAAATTCAATAGCCCAAGTAATAAGTATTCTTATGAAATTAGCAATTTTCTTCTTTCAACAATTTAAACTAATAAAGAAACGTAAAAATTGCTATACATATTTTTTTTAAGAAACGTAAAAATTGGGGAGAAATTAAAAAATAGTCAGATTTACAAGTGGTCATTCAAAAATAACCCAATTTTAAAAGTAATTGAAATTTAGCCACTTTTCATGTAAAGATAAATTTGATCGAAAACACTGTTCAGAACCCGAAAAATACACTAGTATATTATGCTGGAATTTCAGTATAAGTATACTTGAACTCCAACATATTATACTGGAGTTCCAGGATAAGTATGCTGGAACTCCAGCATAATATGATGGAGTTCCAGCATAAGTACACTAGAACTCCAGCATAATATACTGGAGTTCCAACATAGTATACCGGTCCAGTATAATTTGCTGGAAGTTCATACACAAGTGCTAGAATGTCCAGTATATATGCTGGAACTTTTCGTGTGTTGGAATTCCAGCATAATATGCTAGAAGTTCACACATAGATGCACCGAACTCCAGTATATTATGCCGGACCGGTCTCTATTGCAGCAAAATAATGGCTATTTTTTATTGACTTCGTAAACGCTGGTTATTTTTGAATGACCAGTCCGAAAACTGGCTAGACCGGGCTATTTTTACTAAAAATTGCTATACCCATTTTTTTTTAAAAAGGTTTAACTTGTACCCACTTTTTAAACAACTTCAGCCCCCTTTCTCCTGCTCTTTCGTTTTCTTCTTCTTCTTCTTCTTCTTCTTCTTCTTCTTCTTCTTCTTCTTCTTCTTCTTCTTCTTCTGCTGATGTTGGTGCTGCTATGAAACTTCAATAATTTATGAATATTTTAACGTACGGGAAGTTTAAGGTCACACTTAGTGATTCTTATCATGATAATTCTGTTCTTTCACGTTTATTTATTTCCAAAATTTTATGATTTAGATACTGTTGGCAATCTGATTATTTTATAGTAGTCTGATTATAACAAAACTAATGAATCCAGGACAAAAAAACTTCAGCTTATTTAGTGCTGAAATTTTTATAAATGAACTAAATAACTTCAGTACATGTGCTGCTGAAGTTTTTGAATAAGCTTTATGACAAAACTAACATTTGATGAGCAACCGTAACCAGTACAAGTTGGATCCCGGAGGGAACACAACCGATGGCAAAGACTCAAATGCTTGACATCGGATAACATTTGATGAGCAACCATTCCAAGGAATATTTGCATTTAAAGCCAGCCGTTATGCACCCATCAATGACATCTTTATTCTCATTCAAAAAGAGCTTGATTTTAGGATCTTGCCCCCCTAAAGATAGCTATAAATATCAGATTGATGACTCTTGTAGAGGACATGAAACATTCCGCATACAAAAATTGCATTTTACTATTCTACGCTCAATCTAAATAATTTTATCATCGGTCTATCATTCTTACTGTTCTTGCTTCGGGAAAGACCGAGCTCAAACTCAGGCTTGTTATTTTCTTTATTTGCTAATAATATTTTTGTCTTGTTTCTTAATTATTTTTGGATTAAATCTATTCTCTTGTCTATAAACTATGTTACAAATTCAACTGTAATAATTTACGGGTAAACACTCGTACTCCCTATAGGACTTAAACTTAGAATTCTAGTAATCTCAGTACCTTAACGTTAACCGGTCAATTGCTAGTCTAATGGTTACATGACAAAGTGCTAAAAATGGCAAAAATGACGTGAAAAGAAATAGGCTAAAAGTACAAACGTAAAGCAAAAGTTCGTCGTAAAAGCAGGGGGAAGTACACGGCTGGCCACTAATAATACATGTATTTATTTTTAAGCCACCCTTTAAAATATTTTTAATCTTTAGCCATTGCTTTAATAAACTTTAACTGCCCGGACGAAAATACCCTTCTGCTCATGTCCGTAACTTCAGGACTTCAGATTTACATGTCCTTAACTTTTGAACTTGGAACTCTAAGTTCAGGACTTCAGGACTACATGTCCTTAACTTTTGACTCTAAGTTCAGGACTTTAGGACTACATGTCCTTAACTTTTGAACTTGGAACTCTAAGTTCAGGACTTCAAGGCCAAGTGTCCTTAACTTTTGAACTTGGAACTCAAACTTCAAGACCAAGCGTCCTTAACTTTTGAACTTGTAAGTCAAAGTTAAGGACTTATTGTCCTTAACTTTTGAACTTGTAACTGTAAGTTAAGGACTTCACGGCTACATGTCCTTAACTTTTGAACTTGCAACTCAAACTTCAAGACCAAACGTCCTTAATTTTTGAACTTGTAAGTCAAAGTTAAGGACTTATTGTCCTTAACTTTTGAACTTGTAACTGTAAGTTAAGGACTGTTTGTCCTTAACTTTTGAATATCTAATTGTAAGTTAAGGACTGTCTGTCCTTAACTTTTGAACTTGGAACTCAAACTTCACGAAACTAAATGCAACGAAACTATATTCGAGATGATGCTGCTGAACAAAAGTACCATCAGCATGCAGAAGAAAAGTGATGGCTGTGTACATGGCCAGAAAAAGAGAGAGCCATAGCTTTGTTTCGATTTCCGCCTTCATTGTTGGGGGAACTGTAAGATAAATATTCTCACATTTTAATCCATTATAAATTTTTAAAAAAAAAAAAAAAACAAAGAGATTTAGGCACTAAAACAACATACAATCATAGCAACACTCAATATTATCACATTACATATTCTAACGACCACATTTCGAAGCCAAAGTAATATGAACAAAACTCAAACAAGAAACAATAACAGGAGTTACAGATCGGACAAGGAAAATGGCTCCGTTTGGGAAGGAAAGGTTAACACTGTATTTTTATATTAATTTTAATAAATTAGTGGCTACTATTGCTAAGCATTAAAAATGCTGGATAAAAAGTAAATACCAGCTTAAACAGTGGCTACCCCACGCCATTTCTACTAAAAGCATAGGTGGAACTAGAAGCCCGATTACAGATTCGGCATAACCGAGTAATTGCTCAAATAATATATTTGTGTTAACAAATTCATTAAATATATAAAAATATAAAATTTAGAAGGAATTTTTACCTCATATAGCAAAGGTTAACATCTTATTTATTTTAAATAAATACCATTTTAAAATATTATATTCTATAGATACCTTTTAATGTTTATAGCAAAATATCTATTTTTGGTTATCTCCTCCTCCTACGCCACTATATACGCTATTTTTTATTTTTCTCTCTCCTTTTCAAATTTTTCTCTCACATAATTACAGTATTTGATGTAAACTTCTCACTCCACGTTATCTCTCTCTAATTTGATACACTCCATCCTCTTCCCCCATTCCAAAAAAACACGAAAAAAGAGGGTAAAATTCTTCGGTTAGCATTTGAGAAAGTAATTGCTACTGCATTTGATTGATTTACTCAACTTTGGGCTTCTGATTCTGTAAGCTATGATTTCTAGAAAATAAACTGCTATTGGAATTTCAAATGGAAGAGAAACGCCGCTTGCGACAGCAATTTCAGTGGAATCCTAGGTACGATTTTCGGGAGGTGATTACTTCAGAAGCGCTTCATTTTTTCCGGTGAAGACTTTTGGGCTGCCGAACAATCATCCGATATAGAAATTTTCTCCGGCGTAACAACGGCAATCGGAGGCAACGGTGACGGCGAGACGACATTAGGGTTGTTCTTGAACAAAGACGACGGAGTTTGGGGCCAGCAACTTGAATTTTCTGTTAATATATTTCAATGTATCTCGTTGTATTTCATTGTATTCATTGTTTTTTTTTTCATTGTATTCCAATGTATCCCACTGTATTCTATGTATTTCATTGTATTCACTGTCTCGCTATATTCCATGAATGTATTCATATATTTTTTTTAATTAATATACTTTATGTATTCAGATGTATTATATAATTTCTCTAAAGATTGCTATGTTTGTGGAGAGTTTTTCGGTTGAGAATCTTTTTTATAACTGGAAATATAAATTTTGTGTGTTATAATTGAGTTGCATTATATTAGGAGTCTATTACGTTAATTGATTCACTTTCCATTTAAAAATAGTGTAATCCCCTGTTTCACGCTATTACACCTCCTTTTTTACACACCTACCCCAAAGGATAAAGTATAAGGGAATTATTCCATTTAAAGTGACATTATTCGAATTGAAATTATTTATTTATTTTTAGAGTCGCCACTTGGGATAGGATTGGTTTTTGGGGTCCCAAGTCACCGGTTTAATTTAATCCCAAATCGAGGAAAATTGTCGACTTCCCAATTGGAGTCTGCGAACCAGAAATTCTATGTAAGGAATTCTGTTGACCCGAGGGGAGGTGTTAGGCACCCCCAGATCCCGTGGTTCTAGCACGGTCGCTTAAATTATTATAAATGACTAAAATCTAATTTTATACATGCTCTAATCTATAGTGCTATTTTATAATTATTTACCGCTTTTAAATTATTTTTTATGAAAGTGGACGTCGTTTAAAAACGTATTTTCGGATCACGTCACATGAAATGCCTCCGGATCCTCGACACATTCTTATTCAACATTTTTGGATTTGGATTTGGGTTGCATGAAATGTACACCCGTATTTTGGAAGGTAAAATTATTAAAGCACGCCTAAAGTGACTAACGTCTTTTTAACTTTGCGAAGGGCCGTAAAATTCGCTAAACAGCACGCTCCAAATGCTAAGTATTTTTTTTAATTAAGCAATTACTGAGGGCCCCGA
Source organism: Nicotiana glauca (assembly GCA_026770625.1). Lineage (NCBI taxonomy): Eukaryota > Viridiplantae > Streptophyta > Magnoliopsida > Solanales > Solanaceae > Nicotiana > Nicotiana glauca. Next base: position 9,966 of record MU684001.1, read on the forward strand.
ACTTCGTATATTTTTTTTGGCGAGGCTCGTCTCACTTTTATTAAAAGGGCAATCCTAAAGTAAACTATGATTTTCTATATTATTTATCTCTAATAAAATAAAGGTCCTAGTTAATCAATATTATTTAAGAACTTCTTCACTTGGGCCTAACGGCAGGCCCATTCCAGATTGAATTTAGGCGTTGCCACAACTGGGTTGCCGATTGGCCCCAAAAATCTTTACAAATTGACTTATACATCAAAGGAAACTCAAGGTCTGATTATGAGTGGAAGATACAGTAAGTTGTATGATAAGCTAATACTAATGAATGAAAACACCATGTGACCCAAGACTTGATTGCATTTCCCTTCAAGTTTTAACTATGAATTGCAGTTCATTGCCATTCTGAGCTTAATTCCCATTTTAACAACTAACAACAAGAGAGATTTAAATGCAGAGACGTGGATTCAACTAGACACTCATGATTAATTTCAGATGCATGAACTTGATTATCTACTTATGATCTGTATGTGAGCAACAGTAATGGTAACTCAACTATTACCTCAAATTAACATTTCCAAACCAAATCTCAACACTCCTATGAATTTGATGTTCTGAATTTAAATTATGGGAATTAGCTATTGACATTTACCAACCATCTTCTGAACCTATTTTACAATCACAAAACTAATTGGAATTAACTGTTGAAACAACCCTTTCAAATCTGTTGCACAACTACAAAGCCAAGTCAAGCATTCAGTTCCCAATGCATGTCCGAAATAGTAACGGCTACACAGTCCGCTTATTACAAATGGCAAGGTGTTCCATTCACTTGATTTCTCACTATAGCTACTATGCAGATGTAATTAAACTATTATAAACTTGAACAAGTTGATTTCATACTAACACAAACCATACTTTTCATTTCTCCAATTAACTACTACATGTTGACTGATTCAGTCTTTCACATATCAACTGGAGCCGAGAGAAATACCTGAAAATGGAATAGAAATAGTGAAGAGGAGGTCAGTCAAAACAGTGACAGAGCAGCAGTGGTAATACATAATTTCCCAGCACTATTGAACAACTAAAAGCCAGGAATGGATTCAGAAAGCCAGGGGTGTTCAACAATCAAGCAGCAATTAACGAATCAACTCAAAGACCACTCGAAATGCACTCAAATAACCTCGAAATACACCCAGATGTTTCAGCAAACTCAAAACTCATCCAAAATTAGTTTGAACAGACCCGAAACTGCTTGAAACCAAACGAGTGAACCTCTGAAACTCCAAATATTGAACTATAAGGATAGAAATCAGCAACTAACTATCAAAATTAACTTGAATTGGCTAATGAAACAGTACTTTTTCTTGATTTTGGAGGTTTTTCTATTGTTTTTTTTTTTGAGTTTGAATTTTGAATTCTAGACCTGAAAACTAGTAGAGGTTTTTGGGGGGAATTTTTGATGGCTCCAAACTTTGGGAATTTTCAGGGGGACTCTCCAAAACTTGTGAATGAAGGCATTGGGATTGCCTTTTATAGGCAAGAAATGGGGTAGAATGTTCTAGATGGCACTCACATTTTTTTCCTTCTTTTAATTTCAGATTTCATCTATTAGACCTTCAATTTTTGACTTCTTTTACAAGTTACTGCTTTTAGAGTGGAGAAACTTATACTAAGGCCCTTTTCTAGAAGGTCCTAGGGTGTTCTTTTACATATACAATATCTATACTACCCTTATTTTAATTTTGAAATTACTATTCCTAACAAATCGGCCCTTTCCCCTGCCCAAACTACCCTTACTTGCCACCTGAAATTACTAACCCAAACAACCCCTTTTTACCTTAGTTAAAACTTGACTATGATTAATTAAGAGGCCAAACTATTCAGCTATATCCAACCTTAAGCCTACTGAAATCGCAATTGAACACTAAATCGAAAGAACGATTTAAAAAAATACTAATTTAATCAAACAAGAATCAAACATTACTCAAAACAGATTTGCCACTAAAATTTATCAGGAAACAAAATCAACTTGCCAAATAACACATTGCTTATCAGAATTGCCAAAGATTTAACTAAACTATAAAATCTAACTATACTACCATCAAAACCAAATATCAAAATTACTATAACTCGGGAACAATTTAACAATTGAAGCAAAACTAGATATGCCGTCATCAAAATTACTGAAACTCAACAGTCGAAAAAAACAGCGCAAAGAAAACAAATCAAACTTAAACTAACAAGGAACGATTATTGAGAATCCAGTCATGATAAAAAATAAACAATTGAAATAACCAAAAAGACAAATTAAGAAAACTTACTGAATTCGGGCTTTAATGCAATAATCTTGAAATTGGCCCTAAAAATGATATTATATGTTTATTCCAAATCGAATAAACACATAATATCGTTTTTAGGGTCATTAAGAACTGATAATTATGCGACGCCATTTCACCCTTACTTGAAAACCCTAGATTAACAAATCAGTGAGCTCCGTTGGTGTTTGACGACAACCAAGTGAAGATTTGTGATGAGGGAAGGCAGATGAGTCAGTGGTGTAAATTTAGAGGGATTTGGACGAAGCAGCATCTTGGCCGGAGAATTTTTGATCCAATATTCGACGCTTTTGGCCGGGATTTGAGGGACACTGTTTGTAGATTCGAGATAAGGGAGACGAGAGAAATATGGGGTGTTAATTTGGGATGGATTGGTAGTGGTAGCGTTCGCCGGCAGCGGCTAGGGTTTCAAAAATTCAAGGCGTTCCAGTAGGATTTGGGAAAAACGGAGTGGGGTATGAGCATGAGGGAGAGAAGGCGAGGTTGTAGTGTAATTTTGAGCATCATCGGACGCCGACCGCCGCCGCGAGGCAATTTCCGGCGGCGGAACTGGCGAGGCTGCAACGGTACGAGGAAGATGTATAATGTCTCTAACATTAGAGAGATTTCCAACATTTTTATTATTTATCCAATAAAGAATGTGAGCCCTTGAATTAGAAAAATTGAAGGGCTCAGATGGAGAGGCGTCGAAACGACGCCGTTTTGGTTAAGGAAAAGGGCAGGCCGGGTGAAAGGGGTATTGGGCTGGATTTTGGTCCGATTTTGTGAGGGTTGTTGGGCTGACACTGGGTTTGGCCCAAATATTTGGTCTTTTATCAAGACCAAATCTCTCTTTTTTACTCCTTTTGTATTTATTTTGTATTTTACTTATTATTATTATTTTATTTGTATTTTCTGATTTTATTATGCAAGACCCAAATCAAAATCTAAAATTATACCAATTAATTTCCAAAATCAACTAATTCCTAATTTAAAAGAAAGCTAAACCGAAATGTAAAATGTGGAATTTAAAAATGCAAAAGGACTATTTTTTTTGTATTTTTCTCTTGTTTTAGTAATATTACTTGACAAAAATATAAAAATCGAATTTTAAATGCAAGTGTACTATTTTGTACTTTTTTTATGAATTATAGCAACTAACAACGCACACAAATAAAATGCAAACAATTAAAGAAAAGGCTCCTATACTACTATGATTTGTTTTTCTTTTGGGATTTTCATTTTCTTTTCTTCTTTTCCCTTCTTCTTTTTCTTTTATATTTTCTTTTTATTTTTCCTTTTATTTAGCAAAACGCATGAAAGAATTTCGGGAAAACTTCCTTTTGGCGCTTTCCTGCTGCAAAGCTGTTTCAGCGCTTACGCATTTCATTTCTTTTTGGGCAGCACCTGCTTCTTGCACGGTTGCTCTGAATAAGACGTGTCTTCCACAAAGAACAATTTGTTAGTTTGAAACGGTGGTTGGTTTTGTGGCCTTGATCATCCCAGTTGCTCAATCCCGGCCCCTTTTCCGTTGAGAACTTTTCCGCTTGCTGGCTTTGAGGGTGAATCTCTTTTAAACCGACAGGTTTCAACTTTTAGGACTTCAAGATGACTCGCCCGTGTGGGCTCTGGCCTTTGCGCTTTATTCTGCTCTTGCCTTTGATTTCCTTTCTTTTCCAATGTCTTTGCTTCAAGAGCATCAACCACTATGGTCAGTCAGGGTTGGCCTAGCGCACTCGCTGAGGCTGGGTATTTTCTTTGGCTTTTGCCAGCGGAGCCCTATAGAACCAGTCCTGCCACCTTTTCTTTGCAGTAATTCCGGAATCAGTGTTAAACCGAAAGGGATTCAAGGAAGAAATATACAAAAGGCAAGCGAATGAGTTTAAAGAGAAGCGTCCCTTTTGGGGGAAAATAAGGACTTATCTGGGGTGTGCATGCTGGCTTCAAATGAACATGACATGCTTCTTGGACTGGACATCTGACCCACATAAACTTTCCAGCTTCTCGTGAACCCATTGATCCGCATTTCAAAACCAGGGAACCTTGCCCGGACTCTTTTAGTGATGAGATGTCTTCTTTTCGGCCGACAACGCCCTTTGCTGGTTTTCGCCAATCGACCTCTCTCATTTCTCTTCTCACCGTCGCCCGATAGTGCTCTTTGCGAGTTTTCACTAAGCAGACTCTCTCATTTTCAGTTTCTCTACTCACCATCGCCTTATGGTGCTCGAAGGTTTTTACCGATAAAACTCTCTCATTTTATTTTTCTCAATTTGCATTGTGTCAGATTCCAACAATGATTTTTTTTACTTCCCTGCTTTTGCCAATTGATCGGAAGGACTTGGACAAGGTCTTTGGGTAAAAAGGATTTGAGCGGAACTACAACTTTGGAACCGTTTCGGCGGATTCATAACCGAACCATCATATCATCTGCCCCAGTTTCAATTTTTTGGGGGAAATTGGGATTTTTGTTTTGGTGTGACTGAACCTCAGGGAGAGGCTGCCTACGTATCCTTTCGGAATCAAGTCAAAGGTAGTACAGGCAAATGATTTTTTTTTGGTTTTTGTTTTGTTTTGTTTTTGTTTTCTTTATTTTCTTTTTCTTTTTCTTTTCTTTTCTTTTCTTTTTCTTTTTCTTTTTTTTTTCTTTTTCCGATAATACTTTCGGGTTCCAAAGAGGGTAGCCAAAGAAGAGTAACCGGCTCAAGTGGGTTCGCGAAGGGTTGATAGTGTTTGGATAGCGAGAAGAAAAGCCTTCGTCATCTCAATTACACAAAAGCCATCGCCATAGGAGGTCTATACATAGTACATTTTTACTGCATCTGCATTGACTGCTATTTCAGGATCATTTCCTTCAATGTCTCCCAGATACAGTGCTCCTCTCCTCAATATTTTCCAGATGATATATGGACCTTTCCAATTAGGAGCGAATTTTCCTTTTGCTTCCTGGTGGTGAGGGGGAATGCGTCTTATCACGAGTTGCCCCCCTTCAAAATTCCTGGGATGCACTTTCTTGTTATAGGCGCAGGTCATTCTTTGTTGGTACAACTGCCCAGATGTGCCCTGAGTACACTCTTTTGTTGTATGGACCTTTCCAACCCGCGAACCAATTTTCCTTCAGTTGTTCCAATTCTTTGTTTTATTTCCTCAAGGTTACCTTTTTTGCATTTCGACTCTTGACTCATGATTTTGAAATCTGACCGCGTTTTGGGATCTAGGCATGAAGTCCGCAAGCATGTCATGTTATTTAAAGCTGCATTATTAGAGCTAAAGAGAAGAAATGAAGGAGAACAAATAGCAAAATCAGAAAGAATAAAGAAAAATGAACGATGAAATATTGATTTCATTTTTTTGGAATTTTGAAGATAACAGGGTTCACATTCGGGAATTTAAAACAAGAAACTAAAAGAAACATCCGAGTTACACCCTGAAATAACTCGGGATGCAGAAAAAGTGGCAGGGCTAGTCTACCGGGACTCCCGCCTGATCGAGAATGGCGTAGCCTTCCAATTTTGGAGCTTGGGGCTTGGTCCCATGTATAACACCTCCGCGGTGCTAGTGCCCTCTCCCAGCTAGACCATGTGGGTTTCGTAGAGCATTTTCCTCATTGCCCCACGTATTTCCTCGATGTCTTCAGCCATGGCAACCTCATCATCTTTCTCTTTACTACACTTAGGCTTGACAAAAGTTTCGGCCATTTCCATTTTTTGAAAGAACACTTCTACTTACTCAGCACTCACAGGCTTCTTAGGCAGGAAATGCCTCCTGGTGGCATTGTTTACCTCCTCTACATTTGAATATTTCTCAATAGGGGAATTTTCTAGCAGCTCTCCCAAGATCTCTCTACCCTTGTATGTTACCATTTTCTGATGATAACTCCATGGGACCACAGCGGGGCTTGTCATAAGCTTCTGTGGTGCGCGTCCAATAACCACTGGCTCACTCAGCCGAGGCGGTTTAATTATCCCCCGCACCACATAAGCCCCTTTCGGCACATACATCTATGTCCCCTTCTTCACTTCATACTTTCTTGGAATGCTCACAACTAGTGGTTTCTCTTGGCGACCTCGCAGAACATAAAGAACCCTGTGTTTAGGAGGCACCGGCTCAGCTTTTGTCTCAGTTTTCCTCTCAGGCTTAATTTTGACAGCTTTATTCTTCTTCTCCCCTTTTTTCCTGCTTCGGGGCTGCCTTGGGCTTCCTTTCGGCATTGGCAATAGCAATTATGGCTTTCAGGGCCGGATCAAATTCCCGGTCTTCACATATCATACCGATTACCGGCCCGTTGTTGTGAGCGGGGAAAGGGTTATTGGTAACATTCCGGGCTTCTTCATCCCTCAACACTATTTTCCCTTGTTCGATCAAATCCTCCACAGCTTTTTTCAATGTCCAGCAATTGTCAGTATTGTGCCCTTAAGATCCTGAATGATAGTCACAATGGACACCCCGTTGATAGGCTGGAGATTCCGGGTTCAGCCTGTTTTGGGGGATAGGCTGTAGTAGGTTCATCTGGACGAGCTTCGTGAACAAACTGGAGTATGGTTCACCAATTGGTGTAAAATTTGGTTGTCTAGGTGGTTCCCGAGGGCGGAAATTATTTTGTGGTGGTCGGGGATTATATTGGTTTTGGTAAGGAGGCTGGTTTCTTTGGAATGGAGGTGGGTTTCGATTAGCTCGTGATTGTGGTCGGCCGAAAGTTTGAGCATTCATTACCGCATAGGGTGGAGGAGCATAAGTCATGTCTGTGTGAGGGTAGTAGTGCTGAGGGGTTCTTTCTGAGAACACTGGTCTAGGCGTCCGGTATCTTCTTTCTCCCGATGCTGCCATCACTGTTTCTTCTTTCTTTTTGCCCTTAGCCATTCCTCCAGACCCGCCTTGGATGGCCTGGAAGGTTGCTCTTATGGCCGATTGGCTCAAGATTCTGCCCGTTTTTAGCCCATTCTCTACTATCTCTCCAATTTTTATTGCCTCCGCGAAAGGCTTACCCATAGCGGACATCATGTTTTGAAAATAATCTGCCTCCTGAGCCTGTAAGAAGACAATGGCCATCTCAACCTCATCCATTGGAGGCTTCACCCTTGACGCCTATTCACACCATTTGATTGCGTATTCGCGGAAACTCTCTGAGGGTTTTTTCTTTAGGTTTGCCAAGGAGTTCCTGTCTGGCGCAATGTCTATATTGTATTGAAATTGTCAGACAAAATCTCGGGCAAGGTCGTCCCAGATATGCCATCAAGATATGTCCTGATCCATGTACCACTCCGACGCTATGCCCACCAAGATTTCTCCAAAGTAAGCCATCAATAACTTTTCTTTTCCGCCAGCCCCGCGCAACTGATTACAATACCTTTTGAGGTGAGCAACGGGATCGCCATGTCCAGCATACTTTTCGAACTTGGGCGTTTTGAATCCCATAGGCAGGTGCACGTGAGGGAACATGCACAGATCATTGTAAGAAACACTCTTCTGCCCGCTTAAACCCTGCATATTTTTCAGACTCTGCTCTAAACTCCTCATTCTTTTTGTCATTTCATCCTGCTCCGGGGCTTTAGGGGTTTTGTCCTGCCCTGGCTTAAGCTCATATGGTGGTTGAAAGTAGGTGTACTGAGGATAATGAGGAGGATCAGCCTGAAAGACGGGATTCTGGAATATGAAGACCGAGGGGTCACAAGCATGCTTTGGTAGTGATGGTTGTGTTATTGCGGAGGATGGTGGAGCTGTGAAGATATTGGGAGCAATTCCAGATGGGAACACCTGGGGGTGAGCCTTAGAGGGTGTTCCGAAGAAGTTAGCAGTCATAGTAGGTTGCCCCAGAGGAATATTTGGGCGGCTGATGGGGACAGTGGTAACCCCTCCAGATCTTGGGAACAATTCCGGGAATCCGGGAAGAGTGCTTGGGGGTTCCTTCCCATTGTTCCAAGCATCCCACATTTCCATCAAGCGCAAGCGCAGGATCCGATTTTCTTCAGCTGTATAGGATTCAGAGGCCGGGATCCCAGAGATTGGGCTATCTTCAGGTATGGGAATTGCACGCAGGGTCATTTCAGACGACATCTCTGTTTTTCCTTTGGATCTGGTGAAGTATCGATGCGAGGCCAGTTTACCACAAACCAACCACGGTTTCTAAAATACTCAGCTGGAAATGGCAGCAACAATGGTTAGTACGAAACAAATAACAGATAGGTAACCGCACATTGGAGTGTGATGCCCCTATACAATTAAGTGAATATCTACATGTTTGCTTCGGTTGCATGCGTCATCCCGGCTTTTCCTCTTGTTCTTTTCTCTTTTCTTTCTCTTTTTGTTTTGTTTTCTCTCATTTTCTACTTTTTTCTTTTCTTTTTCTGCTTTTTCTTTTCTTTGGCCATGATTTTTCTCTCAATGCCTTATTTCCTTTCTTTGTGTTTCTTTTCCTTGTTTTTCCCTCGTATTTCTCTTTTTCTTTTTTCCTCGGGATTACGGTCGAATCTTATGTAGATTGCCTACGTATCATGACCCCGCATGAATCAGACCAAGCGTAGTTCTTGCAAAATAAAATAAGCTAACTAACTTTTTTTTTTTTGGAATTTTTGAGAGAGATGTTTTAATAGAAATATTTTTTATTTTGATTTTTGATTTTTCTTTTTGTTTTTTGAAAGAAAGACTTCTAAAAAGTCCTTTTCTTTTTATTGGAACTTGGGAATTTTAGAAGTAAAAGAAATATTTTTGTTTGCATTTATTTTTTCTTTTTCTAACACGAAAGAAAATATATATATTTTTATTTTGAACTTTGAAAGTTGCTTCTTAATTTTCGAAAGGGGGACTTTTACGAAAATATTTTGGATTTTGAGCAAAAAAATTTTTTTTGAAATTTTTATATTTTTTTATTTATGAAAGAAAGACATCTAAGGAGTATTTTAATGATTTATTTTGACCTAAAAGATAAAAGTGGCTATTTTTTTTTCAAAATTTTTATTTAAGCCCACAGAGACCCGGTTTTGCAGATACGACCTTTCAGCACTTCCGGTAGGGAGATTTTAAGGATGTACCTGTCAACCGTTTAAAAATGACTCAGGGTGGTTGTTCTTGCAAAAATAGCCTTCTGTCGCCCTTTTGGGGACATTCGGCTTATTTTAACAAGAATGACATCACCCGACTTATTTATGGCAAAAATTAAAATTTTGATATTTTTTGGGCTATTTTTGCAAAACGGAGGTTGAACCCGATGAGGGTTGCCTACGTATCTCACGTCCGGTTCCAGCGTAGTTCGGGCAGATTGAGAATAAAGTAAATAAACTAATTCTTTTTTTTTTGAAATTTTTGAAAGAAATACTTTAAAAGAAAAAAGGATATATTTTTTGGATTTTTTATTTTTGTTTTTTTTAAAAATTATTTTGAAAGAAAAACTTCTGAAAAGTCATTTGCTTTTGATTTGAACTTTGAGATTTTTATAAAGTAAAAGAAAACATATTTTTTTGAATTTTCATTTGTTTTCTCTTGTTCTATGAAAGAAAGAAAATATTTTTTGATTTTGGACGTAACCTCTTAGTTTTCGAAAGAGGGACCCTTTTTAAGAAAAATGTTTTGAATTTCTAAGCTTTTAATTATTTACAAAAGTGCTTCTAAAGAAAAGCAAAAAATATTTTTGGACTTCACTTTTTTAAAATTTTTATGGACTTTTACAAAAGAAAGACATCTAAAAAGTATTTTTTATTTATTTTTGTTTCTGATTTTTTTTGGATTTTTGGGAAAAATACCTCAAAACGAAGGAAACCCGTATTTTTGATTTTGATTTTTATTGATTTTTCTTTAATCGTATGAAAGACATTAGAAGGAAGGAAACCATTTTTCTTTTAAAAAAACTACTTTAATTTTTGTTTTTTTGAATTCTAAGGAAATATTTTTAAAGAAGGAACTAAAGGAAAATATTTTTGGATTTTTTAAAAAAATTGGGATCGGAACCGATGAGGTTTGCCTACGTATCTCACATCCGGTGAGAATCAGACCCGCGTAGTTCGGTAAGAGTTGCCAAAATCAAAACAACAATTGTTTTTCTATTTTTCAACTATTTTTTCTTTATCTTTTTTTTTTCAAAAATCCGGCAGCATTTCAGTACTATTTGGGCATTGGCGTTTTCAAAACAAATGGTCACCCTCATTAGTCCTAACACCGCTTATTTTTCTCAATTTTCACTCATTTAGACAAGCCTGTCAACATGCAAAGCCGAGCAAATAAATGCGCAATTAGCACGTAAGATGCATCAGGATGGTCAATTCATTTCAGGTCACCTGTCCTAGATGGACCCAACACCTGTGTTGAGTCCCCTAAGTCAAATGCACATGATGCAAACAAACGTCCTACTAGGGATCCTGCATGAGTTTTTGTTCTTCTAGGTTTAAACCTAGGTTTATTGGTCTAGACCTGGCTTACCTGAGCGGACAATTCGAGCCGAGGGGGAGGCAGCGTACCAGGGATACAGAAGCTCCGCCGGCTTAGCAACTTATCCAACCTCGTTCTAAATTGGAAAAGACTCTAAACAGAAGAGAAGCTACACGAAGTGTACCCTTCTCCATGATGTAGAAGACTTAGAAAGAGGAAGGGATTCGCGACAGTTTATATATACAGTTTCAATAAATATTAAAGCGGTAAACCTTTAGCACATATAGCATGGAAGCATGTAGAAAAATCAGATAAAGCCAAATATAACAATTGTACTAAGCTTGAATTCTTGAACCCTGAACCGGAATTCTAGGTTCGTATCCCCAGCAGAGTCGCCAGAGCTGTCACACCTCATTTTCTACACACCTACCCCGAAGGATAAAGTATAAGGGAGTTTTTTCATTTAAAGTGACATTATTCGAATTGGGATTATTTATTTATTTTTAGAGTCGCCACTTGGGATAGGATTGGTTTTTGGTGTCCCAAGTCACCGGTTTAATTTAATCCCAAATCGAGGAAAATTGTCGACTTCCCAATTGGAGTCTGCGAACTAGAAATTCTGTGTAAGGAATTCTGTTGACCCGAGGGAAGGTGTTAGGCACCCCCCGATCCCGTGGTTCTAGCACGGTCGCTTAAATTATTATAAATGACTAAAATCTAATTTTATACATGCTCCAATCTATAGTGCCATTTTATAATTATTTACCGCTTTTAAATTATTTTTTATGAAAGTGGACGTCGTTTAAAAACGTATTTTCGGATCACGTCACATGAAATGCACCCGGATCCTCGACACATTCTTATTCAATATTTTTGGATTTGGATTTGGGTTGCATGAAATGCAGACCCATATTTTGGAAGGTAAAATTATTAAAGCGCGCCTAAAGTGACTAACGTCTTTTTAACTTTGCGAAGGGACGTGAAATTTGCTAAACAGCACGCTCCAAATGCTAAGTATTTTTTTTAATTAAGCAATTAATGAGGGCCCCGCAATTCGTATATTTTGTTTGGAGAGGCTCGTCTCACTTTTATTAAAAGGGCAATCCTAAAGTAAACTATGATTTTCTATATTATTTGTCTCTAATAAAATAAAGGTCCTAGTTAATCAATATTATTTAAGAACTTCTTCACTTGGGCCCAACGGCAGGCCCATTCCAGATTGAATTTAGGCGTTGCCACAACTGGGCTGCCGATTGGCCCCAAAAATCTTTACAATTTGACTTATACATCAAAGGAAACTCAAGGTCTGATTATGAGTGGAAGATACAGTAAGTTGTAAGATAAGCTAATACTAATGAATGAAAATACCACGTGACCCAAGACTTGATTGCATTTCCCTTCAAATTTTAACTATGAATTGCAGTTCATTGCCATTCTGAGCTTAATTTCCATTTTAACAACTAACAACAAGAGAGATTTAAATGCAGAGACGTGGATTCAACTAGACACTCATGATTAATTTCAGATGCATGAACTTGATTACCTACTTATGATCTGTATGTGAGCAACAGTAATGATAACTCAATTATTACCTCAAATTAACATTTCCAAACCAAATCTTAACACTCCTATGAATTTGATGTTCTGAATTTAAATTATGGGAATTAGCTATTGACATTTACCAACCATCTTCTGAA
>MU684001.1:32980-46149 GCA_026770625.1 Nicotiana glauca
TCAACAGTAGTACATGTCCAATTTTGTACGTAACAATGTAACATAACAGGGAACTCAAAGAATAATTGTAGAAGCTTTCTATGGATGTGCTTTCAAATACACAAAGTACTAGTGCAAAAGATATAGCCGACTACTATGATGGTTTCTTTGCATAATATTATGCCACCCAGTTTTGGTTTAGATAAAATGAAAGGAAACACCGTAGAAACTTTAATTCAATAGTTTTAGGAGCACATTCAATAATAAAGACGATGTAAGAATTTAAATACCTGCGCCATTCTACCAAAAAACGATGTTGGTTGGGGCGGTTTACTTGGAGCTGAACCAGTAGTTTTCAGTGTATGCTGAAGCAAAAACAACAATGTTGCACCGTTGGACAGCCAATAAGCCATGTGATTATTGTTTGTCTCGTCCTGCAAATTGATATAAGACGAGCATGTGTGTAAATAAGCGTATATCATCAGTTAGAGAGCATTTTTAAGCCATGATTTTAGAGGATAAAAACTGAAACTACAGTCACATAGATTATGACTTCACCGGGAACTGTTTAAGCTTATGTTTTGTAGATTTATAGCATGTATAGTGTAACACCTATTCCGCTTAAGCTGGAAGTTAAGATGATGAGCTAACTTGACAAATCCTTCTGATTTCAGTCGTCAGTTGCTTTATTTCATTGTCTTTAGGATTTCTTTAGGAGGGTGGAAGATGAGAAGCGGTTAGCACCTCTCAGATGTAACGGATAATAATGATATTCCTTCCCATTTTTGAAATGATGCATTTTTGACATAGCAGTACAAAAGTCCAATTCCGGACCAATACAGGCTAGTATGTATTACACTGATGTCATGGCTCATGAACACCTACAAACACAACCTCTAATTTCTACATGATATTGAAAATTACCTCTATCGCAGAACCAATCATCTGAATAAGACGATCAAATACATTAGTTTTTTCTGCTTCGAAGGAATTCCAATGAAGTAGGCATTTGTATATGGTAAATGCCGCCACTGGTTTCCCTTCACTGAACCCTATATCTTGACTGACACATTTGATAAGATTATCCACACTCTCCTGAAACATAGTATTAAAGAGGATTTTAAAATTAGTAGCCACATTATTATCACCACATTCATTCACAGGAAAGTGGAGGAATAATACCTCTGCTGATATATTATCCATCTCTTTCATGAAATATACCAGTGGGAATAAAACTTCTCAAACACTAATAGCACTAACCTAGAAAAGTAACCCAATATTTTTTGTATATGAAAAACAATTTAAACACAAATTCATCTTAAGCATTGCGTACGCACATAAAAGCGTCCTACCCAGGTTTAAACATATGCAGTTGTGTCCTTATACTATCTTCTGCTGCAGATTTGCCAGCTTTTTTTATAGGTACACCGTAACTTCTGAGAAAAAGAAATTGCAAGGAAAGTAGCTTTAAAGAAGCATCAAGAGAAGTCCAGAGTGGCCAGCACTCATTATTTGTTCAATTCTTTAGCTGCCACTACATATTGTTGACTAGTTTTAACCAAGATATAGCCAGTGAACAAGGAAGTTTACAAGGGATCATAAAGAATGAGGGTGAGGTAAGGAAGAAAAAAAATTAAAAGCCGAAGGATGTGGACACCCATTCCCCACCCACCGGAAAAGAAAAGATTAGCTGTATCAACCTCTTAGCACCAGAGTAAAGAAATTCAATTAATCCTCTCTTTCCCTCGACTTCTCATTGAATCAAAGGTAATTTTTAATCCTGGTTTTTCTTTCGGGGAAAAGGAATTTGACTAAGCATCAGCTCATAATCTGTAAATCTCACAATCATAGATAGAGTTCAAACTACAGGCTTTTCAAAATAAATGTTTGTGTGGCGTAGCATGTTTTATGAATTTCAATATTTGGATATCTTGTCCCATCTATACTCAAAAAGAGAAAGTTCTAAGCAAAGAAAGATGGCAAACAGAAAAAGAAATCTGATTGAAAAAAATTTCGACCACAACCTGGGTACATACCCGCTGCTTTTCAGCCATGGATCTCCTCATAGACTCTGTACCAAACCATTTTCCTTGTGCGCCAGCATTGGATCTCCTCATAGAATCTGTACCAAACCTTCTTGCTGGTGTTGCAGCCTGTGGTTCCTATATACAATATTTCATAACTGACATTATTCAAAGCACCAACCTGATTGTTACTCCCTCCATCCCATTTTATGTGACCATATTCGAGTACACACAGTGTTTAAGATGTTAATTTTGACTTACATGTTAAACTAGTGATTGTGGAAGAAAATGTCAGAGTAATAGTTGAAATGTTAGTTCCTATATTTAAAACTCGAAACAATTTAATGAATTTGAATTCTTGAAAGTTGTGAAAGTTTTCCAGAGATGGAATGGTGTCAAAGGTTTGGAACATTTCAAAATGATAAGAGTATAATTCAAGTTGGGACAGAGGGAGTATAAAACTAGGAACTATATCGGTGATTCCTTCACTTACATGATGACCATTTTCAGAAGGCTGCAAGAGGAAAAAACAGAAAAAGAAAAAAAGTTAGGACATGCTCAAGAAAGCTATGCAAAAGGATTGACATTTCTATGGCATCAGCACCTGAGTATTTATTGCGAATCGGTTTGAAGTTTTCCCAGAAGGTAAATGTAACGCTTGCTGTCGAAGAATCTGCTGGTCTTCTATATCGGAAAGTTTCTCTTCAAGTCTGAGATAAAAATGCAAAGTTAAACAAGATATTCTAGCTAACTAATTTCACACCGGACTTTAACTTGTACATATAAAAGATAAAGCAATTAGATTCTAAATAGAAGAAATCTATCTTCTCTGCTAGTTAATGGAAGAAATTTATCTGAGTTCTACATTTTGTTAGAATGAACAGTAAGTCCTAATAAGACAAGCAAGTCCAGTAGTTCTGAAGGAAAGCAGGAATAAGGAGTCATAATTCTTAAGAGGATCTAGTCCATATTAAGCAGGGTGGACAATTCTCCTGGAACATACGTAGAGCAAAAGAGGGAATGATGGCACAGGAATAGAAACCATAAACCCATTGGAAAAGGGGGGCACACAAGTGGGAACATCATTACTAACAGACCACAATAATAGTGCGAGTGCTGTTGTACACCGTGATAGCAATGAAAAGGGAAAAATGGATCGCATATTATTCTATCTGTTCAAAGTTTGCTCTAAAAAGAAGAGGGGCTATAAAAGAAATATTGGAAAACATACAGAAGCTACATACATGGATCTATCATCTGCTTTGACATACTTGTGTCGAAGCGATTTGATTAAGATAAATTAAAATTTGAACTTTTAACGCAAAAGGTTTAATTTTCATAAGCTAAAAAGCCTCTCAAGAAGACTTGCTGAGTTGATAAGTTTAGAGTTGTACTTCACTCGATGGGTTTAGAATGAAAAAGAAGGCGAAAATTAGGATCTTGAATGGAGTGAAGATTTCCTAGACTAGATCTGTGTTATTGACAAGAAATTTCATTCCTCCTGGCAATTCCAATAGCACGATAATAAAATATGGATCCAGTAGGACAAACTTTAAAATTTTGGGCCAAGCAGAATAGCTTCAATTCAGAGGGAAGCTGAGGTGGATTGAAACTAGTGAACCACAATTTATTGGGAATTAACACAGTTGTTTCGGCAGTGCACAAAACTATGAACTTCGACAATTCAACTATAGGAAAATCAAACAAACAAGGATGATCCTGATTGACTTTCAGCTTGAGACAAACTGCTGGCAAATCTAAACGACATGCGAAACCATATTCTTTTAGAAAATAATAACAAATAAGATAAGATGCCAGAGCTTGTTGAAGAAACCAAGCCATATATGTTAGATTTTCCAACCTTTGCATGCTAATCTTCAACTCAATTATCTTAGCCTCTGCATCCAGAGCTTGCTTCAATCGCTCCTCACTTAATTTGCTTGTTTCCTCATACTTTTTCTCTGTTTCATCAATTTTCTTTTCCAATGAGTTAACAAGAACCTGCAACATATTTGATACACAATGTTTAAAGCTAGTTCAATAACTGAATTAGAAGCAGCAATAAAACTGGTTGCAGCCAAATTTCCATCAGGTATTTCTTGAAATTAAGAAGAGCATATACTAAGTAGTAGATAACATTTAAATGTAACATCCTCACCTTGAGCTGCTCATTTTGAGCAGTAAGCTTTCCCGTCACCTCCTGATCTACAACCTGAAACTCTACTTCTTCCAACAACTTTGTGGCAGACTCAGGATCCTTCAGTAGCAGCTCTTTAGAACTGTGGTTCTCTCAATCAGTATCAAATGAAAAATTAGGAGAAAATAAGGATCGAAATTGGTGTGAGATTAACTAAGAGCTTTATTGACAAGAACATATCATCCCCCGGCAATTTCAAAAGTTATTAGAGAATATGGATTCAGTGGAGATCAATATGCAATTTTAGGTCAAATCCAAATTATATTCACTTTAAAAGGGAGGCTAAGGTGGATTAAACAAGAGAATCAAAATCTGCTAAAAGAATGGTACAAGGTAAATAATGTTAATCCAAATTATATTCACTTTTTGTTGTTGTTTTCCCTTTCCTTCCCTGAGCCGAGGGTCGATTGGAAACAGCCTCTCTGCCCTTTCGGGTAGGGGTAAGGCCTGTCTACATATTACCCTCCCCAGACCCCACCTTGTGGGACTATACTGGGTAGTTGTTGTTGTTGTTGCTGTAGACCATTCAACTATAGGGAAATCAACCAAGGGAAAAATTCCTGATTGACTTTCAGCTTTAGACAAACTATGATGGATAATCCAGATTAATACTAAAACATATGTTAAGTTATAACAAATAAGGAAAGGCGCTGTCTAAAGTTTCCCTACCTTTGCATGACTTCCTTCAACTGAGTTATCTTAGACTCGGCCTCCAGAACTTGCTTCAATCGCTCCTCGCTTATTTTGACTGTCTCCTCATATTTTTTCTCTCTTTCATCAATTTTCTTTTCCAATGAGTTAACAATAACCTGCAACATATTTGACAAGATATTGAAAGCCAGTTCGACAACTAAATTATGACAAGAATGCATCAGAAGCTGTAACCATGGAGTACTAATCTTGAGCAAGAAAACAGTCTATACAATATTAAATTAGAAGCAGAAAAACTTTTCCTGGTTGCTTTTTGATCTTCAAATAGAGTATGTATCATGATATGAACCTTGGGCCTAACTCAAACCCAAAAGCTAGCTCATGAGGGGAGGATTGCCCAAGTCCATATAAGGAGACCCCCAGCTCATTCCCCAACCATTGTGGGATTCTAACCCACTCTAACACCCCCTCACACGCCCAGACCGCCAACTGGAGTGTGGACAATAACACAACTGGAGTGTGGACAATAACACACTGGAGCCCAAAACGGGAACGGGCCTGGCTCTGAAATCATGTTAAAGAAATGGACCTTGGGCCTAACTCAACCCAAAATGCTAGCTCATGGGAGAGGATTGCCCAAGTCCATATAAGGAGACCACCAGCCCATTCCGCAACCAGTGTGGGACTCTAACCTACTCGAACAGTATGCAATATCCATCAAATAGTACAACACATTTACTTCTACATCCTTACCTTAAGTTGCTCATTTTCAGCATTAAGCTCGTCGACCAGCCCCTGATCTATAACTCGGACCTCTTGTATAACAGATCCTTGTTCCGCAACCTTTGTGGTAGCCCCACGTTCCTTCACGAGCTGCTCTTTTGCTTCTTGAAGCTGAAGCCTTGTCTCTTCCAATGCAGACTGTAATTTCATTGTTTCCTGGGCTTTAGTTTCCTCCAGATTGTCCTTTGTGGTAGCCCCACGTTCCTTCACGAGCAGCTCTTTAGTTTCTTTAAGCTGAAGCCTTGTCTCTTCCAGTGCAGACTGTAATTTCATTGTTTCCTGGGTTTTAGCTTCCTCCAAATTGTCCTATATAATATGGTTTCTGTCAATTAGCTGGTATAGAAACAAGATGCTACTTCAAAATAGAATCACATTTTGTTTCTGTTTATTTTCAATGCTTGCTTGCCTTGATCCAACTCCATAATCCAATAATAAACACTTCATAGTGAAACTATAAAACATAAACGTTTCCAACATGATTTGCATCAAAAATATTTGAGCTATATAAACTCCAAATACAGCAGAATAGACATATAGGATGTGAGTAGCCGAGCCCAACTACTTTCACATTGAGGTTTAGTAGGCTCTAACGCGAAACAGATATAAAAATTAACAAATTTGATCAAATACTGAAGTCAGAGCAACAACCAGAAGTTGATCTAAAACTCCAGCAAATGGAAATCTATTTTAAGTCTGAAGTCTAGAAATACAAGTACATCTATGTCTCAGTTGTCAAGTTTAGGACCTGTAACTCACAATAATGTGCAAAAAAGATGGACTGGTCAAATATGAGAAGAAATCATTTCCTTCACTGAGTACAAAGAGGAAAGACGACATCATAGCTAACCGTCCTGTTAGAACATAATTACCAATTATAAAACTGATAGTAATCTAGAAAGTTCAAAGAAATATATTTACCCTCATGCGCTTCTCCACCTGTAGTCTCTGTGTCAGCTCTTCAACTTCCTTTTCCAGCTTGCTTTTGGCTTCTTGGAGAGCTCCAGTTTCTTTTGCTGCCTGGAACAGAAAATAAAATAAAGACATTTAACACATCTATTAAGGTATTTGAACTAAAGCCTGCGAAATCATATGAGTTGAACATAAAAGTCGGCTTTATGTCACTAAAGAAAATAAAACTAAAGCTCCAGCTCTTCGGTTTCACTCAACAAAAGCATGTTCATTTCCAAATAATTCCTTTCTTTTAATTGAGATCTTGCCTTATGTCCACTAAAGAAGAGAAAACTAAAATAGAAATCAGAAGGAAGAGAAGGAGATGATAAAGAACTATACTGGCAGAAAATTTTGCACTGCGAAATCATATGGGTTGGACATAAAAGCCATATCAAAAACGTTATTTGTCATCCTTCTTGACACAATGCGCAAAAGGCACACCATAATGCACAAGGGTCCACACAACAATTGTTGGGACTTCCACTGCTATGACATGGACTTCCCACAAACCACCTGGTTATTTTTGGTTCACCGTTCAAAGGTGCCCAGTTCAGCACACACATAAAAATTACCTTCTACCATCGCCCTGATGACTGAACCTCCATACATTAATTATTGGTGGGTAAGGGTGAGAGGAACAATTTGTTTCTTGCCTTTCTATTCAACTATTTCTTGCTTTGTAATTAATACAAAGTACTGAGAAAGTTCACTATTATTCACTGAATGATTCAGAACTAGTTGTTATTCTATCGTAACAGAAAACTGGGAGAATAATGACACATACAATTTACACAGATCAAGGGACACAACAAACTAGCATGTCGTACCCAGAATCTTGTGAGCAGTAAAGGCGAACAGAGTGAGTTCTTACCATCTTTAGCTTTCGTAGTTCTCTGCGGGCCATTTTAGCTCTGCAGGCACATTGTAACACAATTGCTGCTTTCTTCATCCTCCTATAATGTAGGCGTTTCAAGTATCTCCGCCAATCACTCTATAACCAACATAATCAAAGAAAGAAAAATTACGCCGAAGATATGTCAGTCAAAGCATGTAAAATGGCTTAGTTACTTGAGTTCTAAATTATCATTATGCTGATCCAGAAGGATAAAAAATTGACACTAAAATGGCATGTGAAATTCAGACAAGCCAGTAGAAAATCTCTCTTTACCTGGATAAAGATAGCTGCATTTGTTCTCTTTCTGAATTGAAGCTCATTTCGAGCAGCCATGCCACGCAATCCTGCTTGAATTGAAACAGCTGAAAAGCACAGCAATCCATAAGATTTCCGTGCAAGGTACTTGCGTGCATCTTTTTGGATCCTCAGAGAGGCAGCTTCTCTCCTCATGCACTCGTAGATAGCCCGTGCAAGTTGGCCTGCATAAGGTATCATAAAACAGTTATTGGGCATTTTTTTTTATTATTGCATAAGTAAAACATTAGAGGCATTATTGAATTTAGAGAAACCAATTCACACGGTGTGATGGACGTACAGGATCCAGGTACATATTCACAGCGGTTTCTAGCTTTTTGTCGGGGCATGGTCATATAAATTATATATAAAAGTTAAACAGGTATCGTACCCCTACAAACAGCTTGGACTTGGATTGCTGAAACCCGTAACAACAAAAAAGTTTTGCGAGCGAAATATGTGCGAACTTTTGCCTGGATGATGCTAGCAGATCTGCCAAGGACCTCATTTCGGCGGGTGTCTAATTCTGCCATTTGGCCGGCTCTAAGAAACACTTTTGTTTTACCAACCTGCAATTATGTAACATCAGATAGAATGCATCAACCGGCAGGTTTAAATTTTATGAGCTTCAACAAAAAGAATCATACAACCAGCTGATACAAGTTTGAACGATGTAAATACATTAAAAAATCTGATGCAAAAGGAAAATAGAAAACCTAGTTTACAGGTTTCCCACAAGATTCTCAACAGTGCTCCTCAACTAAATTGCAGCATCCAAATGACCAAATCTTCAATTAAAGAGAGAAAAAGGCACGGCATTTTAGGAGCGAAAGGAATAAAGCATGATTTTGAACTGTCCTTATTCTGGGAAAGGATCTCAAAGATTCCACAATTCTGGATTAGTACACTGTTTCTAGACTAGGAATCCGGATTTTATTTGTTTTCTAGATTAGATAGATTATATAATATTTTAGGAAGGTGAATTATTTCCTGGGAGATCTTTTACTTATTGATTTCTTGCTGCTACAAACATGTTGAAATAGATCGCCACTAGAATAAAAAGTAGAAAGAGGGAAAATGGAATTTCTTTACTTCCTTACTTCCCTACAAGTTCCAAGCTTGTCTAAATCAATATCTACAACCTAGCTCGAGGAGTGTTTATATTCTGGGAAAGGATCTCAAGGATTCCAGAATTCTAGATTTGTCAGCTTTTCTAGAGTACGAAACCTGATTTGATTTGTTTCTAGAATAGGGAGATAATATATTATTTGAAGTAGGTAATGTAATTCCTTCCCTAAAGAAAACCAACCGAGAAATTTCAGTTCACTCTTCTTCCATCAGATTTTTACACGCTGTCCTTTTAAATGATGATAGCAATGACAATTAGTCACAGCATTCCATCGATGTAAGGAATTTTGTGAGGGCTAAAACCTTATCTGTGGATATAAATGCACCTATATAGCTGCCGATGTAATTCAGCACACAGAACAGAACATCTCTTTAATAGATAATCTTAATGATTATACCCCTTATGATTAACCACTACCAGAAAAACGACGACTGGTACCTGATAACCTTTGAGTCCAGCCTTCTCTAAAAGTCTCCCGCAAGCGGCGACCTCGTCAATACTATCAATGAGAATACTACCAAGTGAGAAAGAATGTGTGGCGACACAAAAAAATCTAAATATTGACAGACCAAAGAAGAAAATGGATAGAAACCTCGAAACTCTTTGAATTGTGTTAATGCGAATAATACCTTCCATTTAAAACCTCAGGAGCAAGGACCTTAAACCGGCTTAAGAATTCATCAAACGGTTTCCGAGTAGGATAGCCAGCACAACTGATCCGAATAGCCTCCAGAACTCCCTAGAATAGGTTTAGTTGTGAAGTACACAGGCTTGCAGAGACTATATAGTTTATAACAGACGGAGGTTATTAAAGCTTACCCCACAACGAAGCTGCTGTAGTACATTTTGATTCTCAAAAATTTCTGGCTTCAAAAGATTATTTGGCTTCACACAACGAACATAATGAGGCTCTGTGGCATTAAGTGTCTCAAGCAATGATTGCAATTGTTGCTATACCAGGTACAAGGTAATATATTTCAGAAGCATGAAACAATGAGATTAAAACAGGTCGATCAAAGGAAAGAAGAAAATATACTTTAAATCGAGCGCCAATAGAGGAGAACTTTGTCTGCTTAGAAGATTCTTCAGGTAAAGGTGGAAACAAGCCAGAGACAAAGTGGCACCTTGAAGCAGTAAGTGTTGCTTGGTGCTCTGGAACTACATAATCCTTGTTCTTATCCAAAAAGAACTCAGTTTGGTAAGTGACCTGACATGAAAGAAGTCAAAACAAGATTGAGCAACACTTGCTTTTCTCAGCAAAAATTGCATAACCCTCACTCTTGTAATGTACATAGATATCTTTAAGAACTACTTTTGCTACATACATCACCAGCATAATGGCAAATAGTAAAATCAGTCCGGGACAACTTTGGCTTGCTGAATCGCTTATGATCTTTAAAAGTCTGATATAGCTTTTCTGCGAAGGTTTCATATGTTGATCTTGGGAACATACTGGCAAAAATGAGCCACAAGAGTAGTCAAAACAACAACCGATGAGTTTTGTGGCTATTTTTGGCAATTATACCTAAAGAATGGAAAATTTGAGTAAAGAAAAGATTTGAACTCTCTACATACCAAGCCTCATCAAGAAGAGCAATGATCCCGCCAGGTTTCTGAAGGAAACGAAGTATTCAGAACATAAACATGGTAAAAATGGAACCAAAACATATCAATAAAATTAAAATCTATGACATATAACAGAAAGAACTGACAACAAAGATTTATTTTTCTTATATTAGCATATCTGTGGAGGAAAGAAGTGAAACAAATAGTATGGTAATCAACATAAGATGATTCAACATGCATTGATGATTTAATATATTTGGTAGAAAGATCTACTTTTTATAGAACTCCTTATCTCTACGCACTTGTATATGGTCTTGTCCCATTTTCTGCCTATAAATCTTTCTCTATACATGCTGTAGGCAGTCATCAAAAGTAAAAGATGGTGAAATATCCAGGTCACCTTTTCTATAAGATCAAGAATATCTTGGTTATCAATGAACTCTATGTAACTCCAGTCAATTTCCTCTTTGGTATACTCTTCTTGCTCCATCTTGAAAACATGCTGGCAAAGGGAAATAAAAGGTTTTTCAGTATTTATATTAACATGTCCGAGCTATGAGAGTATCAAATGAATGACCACACAAACCTGGTTGAAATGTTGCTGCAGCTTTTCGTTGGTCAAATTAATGCAAAATTGCTCAAAACTGCATAGAAGAAATCAATAATCATAACAAAGGAGAGAGCATAAAAAAATAAAATTAAAGAAACTAGCAGGAAAACAAACAAGGCTATTCATCTAAATGTGAACTCAACACCAAAAGTTCTTTAAGAAGTAGAATGTGTGTATAAGCAGCTATAAATAAAGCAGGAACAGTAAACCATATCCAGAATAAATCTGGAAACAGAGCCAGATGTTGACAGAAAAAATTATGGTTATGTCAGATCATGGAGGATAATAAAATTTTAAATCCAAAAATCCAAATTGGCAGAACAGAACTTTCATCCAGCATTCTGCAAAACTTAACTACTTGAATGATGAAAACAAAAGCATACCGGTTAAGCACCTGTTTGTCTTGAAACTCTCAAATCCATAGATATCTAGAACACCAATTGAGAAAGTTGAATCAGGATCTTGGCCAATGGAGTTATTGATCTTGTTCACTATCCTGAACAACAAAACAACATTTGTGTTGGGTCAATTACCTTTGATACAAATGAACAAGCAATCAAATTTACGGTACTCAACTAACCAATCAAACAATCTTGAGTAAACTATCTTGGCTAAAGCATCTCTACTGACAGCTGCAGCCTGTGGATCGAGGGACTTTGTAATGGTCTCATCACGAGTTACCATGACACGTTTGCACATGGAGTCCTCAAGAGACTTCTCATCACACCTAAACATGATTTCAGCGAAATGATAGTTTTTACCGAAAAGCACGCGGGTATCTGGAGATATAAATAGAAGAAACCACTTACATGAATAGTTCAGCTGCAATCTTAAGATGGAACCGAGACTTATCATCCTTAGGTTCCGAAGCGTCAGTTTCTGTTCCCTTTGCAAATTCAACGTTTCCCAAGTGAAGAATCGCAGCAACTACTCTAAAAATAGCATCCTGCAGTTGAATATTAAAACTAGAGACTCTCATGAAGTAACCATGTATGCGAAGAATTTAATGATGCTAATACCTGCTCATCATGACTGATCCCAACAATATCCATAGCCCGCCTCGTTGCCAGGTATTCCTCTGACTCATCCACTCCAGCTAGTTCAAAAAAATTTGATTGGTTCAGATAATGAAATGTCCTAGGATTCCCTACTTTGTATTTTTCAACATCCTGCAAGAAAAAGAGAAAACAAGCAAACTAAGTAGCTCCAACTTAGAAAAAACAGCATTGCATGTTGCATAAACTGTTGAAATATGTGATAGCTCATCTAATGCTTAAACTGTTAAAGAGGAGTCATTTTTATTTATTTATGTAGCGCTGCAACATATTTGTTTTGGGATATGTTTAACAAGAATTTTCTCTGGTCTTAGTGGGAGTACTGGTTTAAGTGTAGCACTTCAGGAAGACAACAAAACTCAAAACAGAAGCGATAGTTCAATCGTGATCAGGTCACGTAGAAACTGCCCAAAATTTTCGTGCTGATAGTTTCTCTTTGGATATTTCTAGTGAATCCAAGCAAGGAACTAGGATTTATTTCTCTTATTTCTCATCAAAACTCTTATGCCATGTGAGAATTAAGAGGGAAAAAATGCCTAAAGACAAGTATCTTATATTCAAACTTCTAAATGTACATGGGTTATATGTGACACAATTGTAAATACCTTAGTACATTACGGGTGTGTTTGGTATAACGGAAAATATTTTCCGTGAAAAATATTTTCTTGGAAAACAAGTAGTAATCTTATTCATTTTCCGGTGTTTGGTACGCAAATTAAGGAAAATGACTTCTCAAAAGTATTCATAAATAATTTAGATATAATAAACATGAAGCCATAAACTTCCAAACCAACAACCTTCCGAACCCGCAAATTTCATAAACTTTCGAACCGCTAAACTTTCGAAACCGCGGAATTTCGAACCTGTAAACTTTATAATTTCTAAACCCTTAAACTTCCAAACACATAAACCTCCGAACTCATAACTTTGGAACTTGTAAAATTTTGAACCTTTAAACCGGTAAATAAAAAACTAAAACTGAAAAATATATTTAAAATTTTTTTTTTTTTTTTGAGGGAATGGGCAGGGGCGGGG
>MU684001.1:51494-68921 GCA_026770625.1 Nicotiana glauca
TAGTAGGGGGGATGGTAACGGAAAAACTGAAATTTGAAAAAAATACCTTTTTTGGAGAGAGGGGGTGGGACGGGTTGGTGAGGGTTGAGAAGGAGTTTTGGAAAATGTTTTCCCTTCTCTTGACGAGGAAAACATTTTATTCCAATTGGAGGAAAATGAGTTCATAAGGAAAATATTTTCCAAAACATTTAATCCAACCAAACATGGGAAATTGGAAAATGTTTTCCTTCATGCCAAACACACCCTACATCTAAGTCTAATCAAATTACAAAACTATACAACAAATCAAAATAAAATCATTTCGTGTCAAGTCAAATACGGTCATTCAAAATGGGATGCGGTAGTACAAATTAATACTTCTATTCAATCATTCAAACTCAGATTTAAACCTTTTCACATTTCAGAGTATTATTTAATACACTTTCTGTCAAAATCAGTAAAATAATCTCATCGATCATTTCACTCTTAGTAACCTTACAGATCAAACCAAATCAATGAAATGGAGGGAATAGTATGTTAACAAGAACTTTGGCATGAACAACTAGTGCTTAAATGAAAAACAGACCGTAGCACCTACTGCTGTGGCTTCGGCTGACCATACTAAGTGCTGGCATCTACTGTCTTATTCCAATTCTCTCCGAAGGCATTTACGATTTTGGTGTACAAAAAGACACGAGAACTTCCGAAGATACCTTTTAGTTTCGATGTTATTATTAATTTAGCAGATAAGTGTTGAATGGTTTCTTTCATCACTAATCTTCATTTAATCTTTTAATAAAAAGGACAACCCGATACACTAAACTTCCGTTATGCGCAAGTTTCAGGGAAGTGCCAGATCACATTAGGTCTAATGGTAGCAATCTTACCTCATATTTCAGTAAGAGGTTGTATCCACGGTGCTTACTTTGGAATTCTTTAAGAAAAATGAAAATAAAAATAATACTTTCAGAACTCTTTTGTTTATTAACATATTCATGTTGCTTTTTGGAAAATAGACAAACTGCATTTGGAGGGGCATCATCAAGTACAATTTAAATCCTAATAAAGGTAAAGTGCTCCCTAACTTCTAGAAATAAACATATTGCAAACATACAGGGACAGTAAAATTACCTGAGGTGGTGCAGCACAAAGCAAATAGAAGCAGTGATAATTTCTCTCAGGGTCAGAAACTTGACAAACACGTGATCGTTCCAGCAGATATGTTCTGATAGCAGCACCGGATATCCTCCCTCTTTTATCAAACTGGAGCTCCACAAATTTACCAAAACGACTGCCAAAATACATGGTGCAGCAAAATTCATGAGTTAAACAGAATGTATAAAGGCATCTGAATTTTTGAGTTTCCTCACCTTGAGTTGTTGTTTCTGACTGTCTTAGCATTACCGAAGGCTTCTAAAACCGGATTTGACTGAAAAAAGCAAAAGTAAATATGTACATAGATCAGGAAATGTTTTGAAGTATGGTTGATCAATTGATTGATCCAGAAATATTTTGAACAGATTTTGTAAAGTCAAACTTGGCAAGAAAGTAGCTATCTCAAGATTCCAGTAACCGAATAAATCGAACAACGGAGAAAATCTAGCAAAGTATCATACCTCAAGGACTTGCTGCTCCACGCTCCTTCCCTCAGCTGCCGCTCGTCCTCCCATATATGCAAGATATTGCATAAGCATTTTTGTGCTTTCTGTCTTGCCCGCTCCACTCTCTCCACTTACCAAAATTGACTGGCTTATCCCCTCATTAATCATCAGCCTGAATTCAGAAGCACAATGTTAAAGATTATATAGAAGTTAATACTTTGACAGCTACCCGAAAAAACATGAATCTTGCCTGTAAGCAGCATCAGCAACAGCAAAGGGATGAGGGGGCAGCTCCCCAAGTGCAATGCCTTTGTACTGTTCCATCACACTTTTATCATATAAATGGGGTAACCGCTTGAAGGGGTTCACGGCAATCAATATGCTCCCAGTGTAAGTCTGAATGCACGGAATCACATGTTAGCTTTCTCAACTAGTTTATTCAAGACATGACAAAGAAAAAGAAAACATAAGGGGTTGTTTGGTTTAACGGATTAGCAAAAATAATCCTGACATAAAATAATGCAGTGTTTGCTTGGATGGATTAGAAAACAATTTCCGCATTAAGGCAGCATTTGGTTGGAAATATTATCCCTGCATAACTGGTGTTATGTTTGGTTGACATAAAACCTGTATTAAGTTATACTAGGAAACTTACTTTTTTTTTATGTGTAATATTACATTATTATTCACTGTACATAATTCATATCATTATTATTCATTGAATTATAGTCCCCACATAACCATGAACCAAACCAAACCACCCCTTAATGCCTAAAAATCATCAAGAAAAGAAACAGAAAATATATCTGATTAAAAAAATGCTAACAATCGTCCTGAAAGCCCTTACATAAATTTCATTCATGTCATATCTACTTCTCAAATTCTGCAAAACTCCTGGTTCATGCAGATAAGAAAGTTTTGTCATATCATCCACGCCACAAGAAGGCGCATCAGTATCTTTTGCATACACATGGGATAGATTGGTTACAACCTACAAAGGAAATTCAGGGAGATTTATCAGACAACACATTCAGATACCGGGAAAATAGAATGATTGAATACTGTCAATCTGTTTTCCAAAAAGTGAGAGTCTACAGAGCTAGCTAGCAGCACGCTGCAAACACTAAAGATGGTTACTATTGCGCTTTATGATCATTGTTATATTCAAACCAAAACTAATTTTAGCTCATAAAGAGTAATTTTCAAAATTTGCCGAAGAGCACTCTGCTCAGAGACCATAGTAAGCTAAACAAAAAACATGGTAAACAGACCTTTACTCAGCATAACCATATCTAATCTTATCAATAATACTGCCTGCCATGATCAGATTTTTATCCTCTGAGATCAAAATTGACTGAAATCAGTAGTTTATGCGCTGGAATATCAAATCCCGCAATGCTATTTATTCTCCCAAGAAAAGAAAAGAGGAACTTAAAAGTGAAAATGAAGATTCAACAGATTATTTAGACAATTACAAGAGGACAATACAAGTCAAAACACCAAGGCATCTGCTCAATTACCAGAGAGGGCAATACTAGCAAGTTAAAGAATTTCTAGTTCACCAACTTTCACAACTATCTAGAAGAATGTATGCAGGAAGTAACAAGTCATAATTACACTATTATTCAAGGATTTGCCACGGGCACCAAGGATGTGGATCAAACATAATACAGCAAAAGCAGATTATTAAAGCTTAAAAGACAAAGAAAAATTTACTTTAAATGATGTAAACAATAGAACTGTGTAAAAGGTGTATGTTAATGTAAAACTTACTGTCTTCCCTGACGTGCAGTTAACTGTGATCTCTTCACCATTGACTTCAGCAACTACCCCATCTATCCAAGCTACCTCAGGATCCTCAACCCATACATGAGATCCAACCACAACACTGGCGGAAACACTCTGCATAACATTTAGAATTTTCAAAGTCTCAGTCACAGCACTAAAACATTTTGTACCTTAAAAACCACTATGCACATAGTAGGTTTGTTTTATACACCAGAGAGGAGATATAATAAGGAAGAAAGAACTGAAGAACATGACATAAAATCAGAAGAGAAAAGGAGAATAAGAGACGACAGATATACTACACATGGAATCTATACTTGTCTACATATCTTACTCTTGAATATGCCATTGATGATTTAGAAGCTGAAAGGCGACGAAAACATTAATGCATGTCTAATGGAATCTCGTTTATAGAGTTTAGTTATTAGGCCTAGAGAAATAATACTTTGAAGTGACTAAAGCTAGCTATGCAAATTTTTATCTTGACAGGGAGAATAGAACACTGGCTAATACTTTAACGGAGATGGGGCCACCCAAACACACAAATTTACTTCTATTTAGTCTCCAAATAGAAGCTTCAGGCAGGGAAACCTACTTTAATCTTGTGAAGAAGATATGGATATTAGGCCTAACTCAACCCCAAAAACCAATATGAGAGTCTAACCGACTCTAACACCCCCTCACACGCCCTGACCTCCAATTGGAGCATGGACAATATAACACAAGAGCCCAAACAGGAACACACCTGGTTGGCTCTGATAGCATGTGAAGATATGGACCTTGAGAGGACTTAACCCATTCTAATAAATCTCAAGAACCTCTAACTTGGAGGTGCAGTAGGCAACACCAGACAGTTGAAAGTGAGCTTTAAAAAATAAGTTCTTCTTGGAGCGATGGAAGTTGGCTTGCTTATTTTGAAGATATGGACTTTGGTCCTAACTCAACCCCAAAAGTTAGCTCATGCGAGTAAGATTTCCCAAGTCCATATAAGGAGACCACTAGGCACCAGCCCAATCCCCAATAGATGTGGGACTCTCACCCACTCTAACACTTATGCACTCCTTAGCCAATCGACAAGATGGATAAGGCCAGTTTATAATATACTTAGACTGTCATGGGGAAAGCAATTTAACTGCCACTCTCTTATCAAAGAAAATACAGCTTCTCTGAACCTACTGAAAAATATGTTATTTTTCCTTTCTCTGAAACAAACTTTGTGGTCATTTCATCCAAAAGCTTAAGTTGTAGCACGTGCAAATTCTCTCTGATGATTACGGGTGGAGGTGAGAATTGAACCTAAGACCTCTGTCTGATACCATGTTGAATTATATGATCATCTCATCTAAAAGTTTAAAGTCGTAAAATAGAATACACATTTATGGACTTAATTATATCTGAACAATATATCACCAAGAAGCAATTATAATAACCGTTCATTAGAACAGTATAGTTTAGCTAAAACAAATACGCCACCTTTCTCATGCAATTGAAAACATAATACCGCAGCTGTCAACTACTTGAAGAAAATAACAAAAACTTACCAACATGCAAACTAAGAAAATTCTTCAGAAAAAAGCAAGAAAGCCATACCATTTCTCAACAAACACAATGGAGATCAATCAAGACTCCAATTTTTCCCTTCAAATCCACAACCCCATAAAAACCAATGATATTTTTCTCCTACCCACAATGCGGCTCATTATGCATGCAAATGTGCACCCAAAAATTGCCTTTAAAGGCGTGGTCTTTGGTCTCTCATTCTTTTCTAGCTTCTCCACAATGTGTAATGCAAATTCAGGAAAATTAGATGGAAAATGAAGAGAAGAATTGAAGAGGAAGGGTTTAGAAATGAAAATTGGAAAGAAAAATATAATTGGAGTATATAATAATAAGGGGTATATATATTATGAAATCAATCTCCCTATTTTTCTTTTCTTTTCTTTTTTCTTCCACAATATATGGAGATGATGGATGAAAAGGAAAGAAAAATAGCCCCCTTTGCAATTCCCTTTTCCTTTCCTTTCCTCTGGAAAAAAAATTGTTGTTTCTCTCTTCAGAATGCCAATGTTTGTTCTACACTTCTATTATGTTTTGTTGAGGCATTTTGTTTGTTTGAGGTTTCTTGGTTGGTTATTTTCACGTCAAATGCAGAGAGAATCCACAACACAACATGAATGTGTCTAAGGAGAGATGATTATTTAAATTCCCATAATGCCCTTATTTTTTGTTCTATTTGCATAATTGTCATCAGCTTGAGATTTATAGTTACGTGGTTTGTCTTGGAACTTAACTACCTCCGTTTTTTTGCCACTTTCTTTAATATTAATATTAATATTAATATATAATTATGATATATTGAATATTTAATATTATATGTACAACAATAGTATATTCACTGAAATTCTATGGTGAAATTAAGGTAGGATAGTGTACTTTACTCCTGCCTTGCGACGGTAGAGAGATTATAATATGTGATAGACCTTTAGTAATATTATATGCACTAGTATTTAAAGTAAATAATCATAACAAAAATTAAAGTTTTACTTGTTTCAACAAATTTACAATTGTCACTTTGCTTCTTAATGCAATCTACCAAAAACTAATTTATCAAAATAAAGGAAATAAATCATGTGATCAGTGAGCAACATTTGAATGGCACAATATATCATAATTATCTAGCTTGTAATACAAATAACTTGAATAAAATGATTCAAAAATATTATTATATATAATAATTAAATACAAAATATACTTAATAACGTCTTAAATTACCTATTATCCACTTCATTGTTAGGTTTCTTAACATCTCAATGATGTTACACCTTTAAATATTTTAAATTTCCATAAAATATTTAAGGGAAAAAGGCCATTAATATCCCTGTACTTTTAAATATAAGCCATGTTTATCCCCCGTTACACTTTAGAGCCAAAGTCCACCTTACCGTTACTAAAGTTTTTAACATTACCCCTAACTCTAACGCCCGTCCAAGTGGCAACTGACCCCATTCAATTTTTCCTACTCAGCTGCCAACTAACTAAAACCTACCATCCGACAGAAAAACCTTCTTCTATCTCAGAAAATCCTCTCTACTTCATTGTCCTTGGTTTGGTTGTTAAATGTCGCAAGCTAGTTGTTCATCACAGATTAGGTATCGTTGTGGTATTTTAGCCAAACACTTCACTTCGTCTATTCCATATAGCCCTGGAAGAAAATTCTACAAATGTTCGAGGCCCAAGGTTACCATATTTTTTTAGTTTTTTTCTTTTTTTGTTAATAATTTTATTTTAATTTTTGAAACATAAATCTTCTTTTTGATTTATGCTTGACAGGCTAATTCATGTGGGTTTTGGGAATGGGAAGATGAAATCTTCCCGCGAAGCGATTGGACTAATATTAAAGATGTAACATCGTCGATTGAGGAGATTAAGATGCAAAGGGACAAATTGAATGAAGAAGTAATTGGCATGAAGGCTATACACCAATATAAAGTGGATAAAGTTGTGAAGTTGGAAGATAAACTTGCCAAAACAAAGATGTTGCTTATGATTTCTTGGGGATTGTTTATTGGATATTTTGTGGCCTCGATAATGAAGTGACTATTTAGCAAGGGACTTTTGATTAATTTAGCAAAGACAAGGATGTTGTTTATGTTATATGATTATGATGTTGTAGTTGTATTTGTTGTGTTGTAGTAGTATATGTTGTGAAAGGGACTTTTCCTTTACTGTATAACCCAACTTATGTTCTATGATTATGTGCTTATGATTATGATAGTTGTTCTTTTGATTAATGCTATACACCAACTTATGTTCTTTGTTTCCATTACTGTTCTATGATAATGTGCTTATAAACAAACCTAAAAAAACCTAAACAAACCTGCACAAACTCCAGCAGCAAAATATGTCTAAACAAACCACCCTAAAAAAAATAGCTGGACAAATATAGCAGCAAACTAGCTGGACAAACTACAACAACATACAACAGCAACAAGCTACAAACCTTTAGATAGCTAAACATAAACAAACCAACCTATTTAAAATTCAAACACTTACAAAATGAAAAACTTGAAAAATTAAATAACATTCAATTTCAATATCCATAACATTAATTGCATTCACCTACATGCATTAACTATCAACATTCATAAAGTTGAGTTTAAAAGACAGTTGGATACCATACTATAACCCCAAAAAGATGTCTAATACCTAGCTATATCATGGCATCCAACTATCACAACTGTACAACCACAACCAAATATAAAGTTTACTGACATAGCAGTAATTACAACACATCCAAAAAATTACAACTGTTCACTATTCGAAGCAAAGTCCCATCACTTCTGCTCCTTACCACTACCCTTTCTTGCATTCAATTTCTTCAACTTTTGCTTGTTCAACTGATTTCCAGTGATGGCAGATCCTCCCAGCCATGTTAGGCCTTTTGCTGAGAGAGTAAGCTTTGAAGGCTGACTTGCACCACTTGAATCACCAACAAATCTAATTTGCCTGGTTGCAATTGGTATACTTTGCTGCCTCAGCTGGAGTCTTTTCCTTGCTTCTGAGATGCTCATTGGCCTTACAGCTATGTCAGGCTCAGGTTCTGTTGGAAGTTGCTGCTGAACAGACTGCTGAACAGTAGGGGTTGGCATGAAGACAAAGCTGTTGGGCTGACTGTTTTGACTGGGCTGGGGTGCTGATAAATTGAAGTCCTCTTCAGTTGGGATAGGTGCAGCTGCTGGTGATGTAGGTTGTTCATTAACAGGTTCATCAACCATAATTCTTTGCTTTTTGGTCTGCTTTCTCTTTGAATTCCCAGTCATTGGCTCTTTCCCTTCAGAGTGTTATTCTCAAATAGAACACAATAATATGTTAGAACAAGGCAGAAAAATAATTAGATGTAGGCACACTTATATATTGAACAAACAGAACAAAACATACTTAGATTACCTTGGCACAACCCCTAGCATTATGTCCCGATTCTCCACAGTTATTACATGTCATGACTCTCCCTTTTCTGGATTGAGACCATTGCCCTTGCCTTGGTTGACTCATTTGCCTCCCTTGTTCTTTTTACTTTTGGTCTACCAGCTTGCCTCACAAATTCAGGTGGGTCCATCTTCTGGGAGGGCTCTATCTTCCAAAAATTTTCTCCTCTCACAGGTTGCAACTTATGAGAATAAGTCTGGAGATATGCCTCTTTTGAAAGAAACCAATGATCTTGCTTCTTGTACAAGAGTGCACAGATTGCATGAGGACATGGGATTCCACAAAGGTCCCATGTCCTGCAAGTGCATTTTTTTCTCCTAGATTGACAATATGCCTATCATTACCTTCTGTCACCTCATAACCTTGGTCAACACTGTCATTGACATGACACTTTTGTGCAATCCTCATAAATTGGTTATACAAGTTTAGAGTCTTAGGGATGTACTCACCTCCCCACCCCATAACTTAAACTTCATTATCATTCAACATATTCATCACCGTGATTCTTATCTCCTCTAACATCTTTATAATTGGCTTCTGTCTAGCTTGCAATATCCATGAATTGAAGGACTCAGTCAAGTTATTATCAACTGACTGGTTCTTGCAAGTTGTATCAAAAAAGGCTCTACTCCAACAGATAGGTGGATACCTTAACAGATCTTCAATAGCAGCTTTGCCATCATCACCCACTTGGCTCATATTCTTCAACTGATCTTGGAAGTCCTCCTCATAGGTACTCCAAGCTGACCACTATAGATATTTCTTGTACTCCCCAGAGCCCCATCTCTTGCACCAGTTTGCTTCTATGTGTCTAACACAAAATTTGTGGTATGCCTCAGGAAGTACTCCAGAGATTGAGTCAATGAGGCCCTACATATATAGGAAATAAGAAGTATGAGAATATATACTAAAGGAAAACTGCTGAAGTAAGAAAATAATAAAGGAAAACTAAAGTGTTCATACCTTTTGCATATATGAGATGAAAGTGACGCCTTCACCCATCTTTAGGTCTAAAGACATTTGCAGAAGAGTTAAAAACCACTTCCATATGACTTTTGTTTCTTTATCCACAATAGCCCAAGCTAATGAATAAAAGTGATTTGCAGAGTCTTGACCAACTGCCACCGAGAGCTGACCCTTAACTTTCCCTTTCAAAAAAGTTCCATCCAACCCTATAAAGGGCCTCAAACCACTCTTAAACCCCATCTTCATTGCATTAAAACATATATACATCCTTAGGAACCTTCTGTTGCCTTCAGCAAGAGCATCATTTGACAGGTTAACTACTACATCACTTCCAGGATTACTACACTTCAATTCATTAACATATGCAACCAACTTGTTATACTCATCAGTAAAACTACCTTCCAGATTCCAAAATCAACCTTTTTTCCCTCTTACACATTGACTCACTCACATTTATATTAAATGCAGCCTTCAAGCTTGCCCTCATTTCTTTAACCTTAATGGTTGGATTTTCTTGTAACCCTCTCTTGAAGTATTCAGCAATGGTCTTGGCATTTACCCTATGATTCTCATATGCAGGTTCACAAGTGTGCTCAGAATGTAAAGTCCTAAAGTCAGCCCCACCCCCTGAAGTATTCCTAGATATGTGGCATATAAAAGGGAAGCCACCTTCACAAATGTACCTAAGCCTACTTGTGTCACTTTTAACTTGCTCTAACCCATAACCATTTGCAAGTGCATACATATTTATAACTTTTCTAGCTTCAGTAATGTCTTTGAATGTCATTTACCTATCCAACTCTTTATAGTCAGTTAATTTATCATTAATGTCTCTCTTCTTTTGATTAAAAAGTTTCTCTAGTGTATCACAGTCATAGTCAGAAGAAATAGCATTTTCATTATCATCACCACTATCACTTCCATCACAATCAGTGGCAGCTTCAAGTTCTTCAGGTTCATCATGCTCATTGTGATGGATTATATTAGGTACATTAATACTTGGCTCACAATCCTCTACAACAAATATGTTTATAACAAAAACTGTTTATTCACAAGGTCCAGTAAAGCCCTAATGCCATAATCACCTTCTATTTCATAATATGAACCAGAAGGACCATTAACTACTAATTGTTGGACTCCTATATACCCCAAGTTAGAAATATATTCATCCACTAAATCATTGAAGGAAAGCAAGTCAGAGTCAAAATCTTTCTTAATGTGCCGGAATTTTTTTGAGTATGCTATGAGTGGCTTCTTGACCCACTCTCCCCCATAGTGAAAGACTAAATCCAGTAGGACCATAGATAGTGAACTGCAGAACACATTAGTACTAAAAAAATTAAGATTGTGAAAAAGGATAAGGACAGTTAACATAAAGGGAAAAATGCACAGTTAACATAAAGGAAAAAATGCATAAAAAGCGGAATAAAATGCATGGATAAGGGGACCATACATTAAAGTATTATACGGAATAAAGTGTCCCTGCCCCACCCTTAATATTAATATTCTGATTCACCTCTTTTCTATAAAAAAATAATAATTTGGGACCACAAAATATTATAATCGAAACTCTAAACCATCAAAAGGCTTCCAATACCGGATGAGGCATACGCAAACAAAAAGAGTAAAGAAAGGGTTTATTACTGTCAAAGTACATACAAGTGAATACAAAACCAAAACACACACTACCAGCTTGAAATTATCGTTAAAGAGAGGAGAAGTGAAAATCATAACCAACAAAC
The DNA here is from genome assembly GCA_026770625.1 of Nicotiana glauca. Taxonomy (NCBI): domain Eukaryota; kingdom Viridiplantae; phylum Streptophyta; class Magnoliopsida; order Solanales; family Solanaceae; genus Nicotiana; species Nicotiana glauca. The sequence goes on from MU684001.1 coordinate 62,557, forward strand.
AACTATTCATTAAACCATAACTTCAATAAACACAAAATTAGAAAAAATTACAAACCATTTGACAACTACAAATACCTATCAACTTCAAATAATCGAAAAAGAAAAGGGTTTATGAAAACCCTAACTCGGAAAAGGGTTTTTGAAAGGGATTCGGAATAGTTTTTCGGAAATATTTTTGGGATAACTCAAGATAAGAGATTAAACAAACAGAAAAATCAATTTTTGGGACAAAAATCTCTTACCTTGCTTGAAATCGCCACTCTTCTCCAAGTATCTTGACCGGTTTTGACTCTCTTTTTTCTTTCAAGTACCAGAAGCTTCGACCAAATGAGTGAATAATGTGTTCTCAGATGGGTTTAACATATTTATTTTATGGGTATTTGGTTACGGGTTACGGGTCAGGTTGATTCGTTAATAGGGTTGGGTTTGGGTGTAATGGGTTAGTGGAATCCTAGTTGGCAGCTGAGTAGGAAAAATTGAATAGGTTCAGCTGCCACTTGGACGGGCGTTAGGGTTAGGGGTAATGTTAAAAATTTTAGTAACGGTAAGGTTGACTTTGGCTCTAAAGTGTAACGGGGGATAAACGTGGCCTATATTCAAAAGTACAGGGGTATTAATAGCCTTTTTTCCAATATTTAATATAAAGAAATATTGAACACATAAAGTTACATAACCTTAAAATGGGAATGGATTAGATTATGCGATGAGTATTTTAATAGAAAGTGTTCCAATTAATTATATCCAAAAACATAAGTGAATAATAATTCAATGTCTTGCATGTGACCAATTTTTTGTTGATTTATTTTATCTTATTATTTATTATCCTGATTCTTCGTCAACATCACTGTCGTAAATTCTAATTATACCACGAATCTTGCTTGTCTCTAGAGATGTCCTGGAGAAATACAAAAATTTAACTATTCGCCGAATTATCGAAGAACGGACTATTGATCTTAGATTAGTTAATATTCTAGTTCTACTTTTATTTTCACTCAAAAAGTCAAAAGAAAAATACAAATATAATTACGATAACTTACCAATGCATACCACTAAGGACTTTGTTACATTAATTTGATATCAATCATTTCATTTGTAAATGTAACGAACTAAAACTAGTTAACTGGAATGGAGGAGTTACCTCATTCATAACATGCCAATTTGGCAAAAGAAAACAAAAACTATTATTATACAAAAGAATTTACACCAAAGTTATTCGCAATGAAGATTCTAAGGTGGCCAACCCAAGTTAATGGCGGCTAGGGTTCTCTCACAATCTCTTTTATGTCTTATGGGGCCTTTACACAAATGCGATGGTCACAAGGGTAGCTGATAAGTGGAGCTCAAGAATTAACACATGGCAGCATCAGAGCCGTTGATCCCTTTTAATCCTATCCGTCAAATACAGCTCTACTCCATTAACATAATTTTGTACACATGCTAAGTTAGTTAGGTAGTTTGTACAATGTATATAAATACATTTAGACCATGTACAATTGGCAGTTAAGAAAAATAATAAATCAGATATTTTTATCTCACAAATGTCTAAAAGCTTCTAACAAATTTTCTCATGGTATCAGAGTTTAGAACTACTCTCGATCCATATTTGCTTTGATTTTTTTAAACAATAATTCACAAAATTTTCTGGATTTACTATTCAATTTCATCTAATTTCGTTGGATTCTACTCCAATTTCTACGCCTTCGTCTGTGACGAATCTTGATTTGCTGGATTCTGCAGCAATTTCTACATTGTCAGCTTTGATTTCTGATTCTGAATCTGAAACTGTGACTGAAGTGGAGAAGATTGATTGTGATCATCCATACTAGTTGTATGCTTCTGATTCTTCTGGTATGGCACTTGTCTCTCCTCCATTTGATGGATCTAGATATGAAGGATGGAGAAAATCAGTGTTAATTGTATTTTCAGCAAAAAATAAGTTGGGTTTCATTGATGAAACCTTACCTAGACCCAAAGATGGAGCGCCAGATTTTAAATCCTGAATTAGATGCAACGACATGGTGTTCGCATGATTGCTTAATTCATTGACAGTTGAAATTATGTCTAGTGTGATTCATTCCAAATCAGTGAGGATTTTATGGAAACAGCTTGAGGACAGGTATGGTCGATCCAATATGGCACAATCATTTAAATTACAAAAACAATTGTTAAAAACCAGTAGCGGATCCAGGATTTTAAATCTATGGGTGCTCGCCGATAAATACTTCAAAAGAAGAGGAAAAATAAATTTACTTGTGGGTGCTCGCTCAATATTTATCTAAATATTTATACAATTGCCTATATAAATTTATTATATATGGTCAAAGTTAATGGGTGCTTAAGCACCCACAACTCCCTATGTGCATCCGCCACTGTTAAAAATTGTCCAAGGATCGAGTAACATTGCAACATATTTTAACAAAATGAAAGCTATATGGGATGAGATAGAACTCATTGACTCTAGGGCGATATGCACTTGTGTGGATTGTAAATGCGGTTCATTTGAGAAGAATTATGCTATTGAAGAAAGACAAAAATTAGTTTAGTTTCTAATGGGATTGAACAAGACATATACTGAAATTAGAGGAAACATAATAATGATGCAGCATTCCCCTACTATTGACAGAGCATGTTACTTACTTCTACAAGAAGAAAGACAGAGGAGTATACAGAGCGTTGCCCAGTATCCTAGTGAATCTAGCTCTTTTGTTGTACCTGGGCAACATTTTGGTCAAGGCAGGCAGAAACCTAAATGTAGGAAATGGACCTAATTCATACAAAAACAATCACGAATATAGAAAGAATCTTTTCTGCAGCTACTGCAAGAAACTAGAGCATACTATTGAGAGATGTTTCAAGCTTCAATGATATCCACAAAATACTAAAAATGCTGGTAATAAATAGACCAAATATCACTCTTCAGATCAAGGGAATGCAGTATTTTCAGAAGAGAATCCAGGGTAGATGCACACAAATGATAATGAAGCCATAATTGGAATTACTCAATATCAGCTTGCTCAATTAATGGAAATGCTTCAACAAGTTAAAGTTGGTCAAAACAATGCATCATCTTCTGACACTCATGCCACCGCCAATTGTGTTGGTACCTTTCTGTCTCTCTCTACTCTCTTTCCTAAGCCTACCAAGACTTATTTTTGGATCATTGACTTTGGGGCATCTGAACACATGAGTTTTGATCTCACCATTATGACTAGTGTGAAACTTTTGGCTAGACCTATCAATGTAACTCTACCTAATTCTCAAAGAGTTAAGGTCACACATGCAAGACAAGTCACTGTCCATCCTCAATTAACTCTACAAACAGTCCTATTTGTACCAAATTTTAAGTTTAACTTAATTTATGTACATAAACTTTGCAAACAAATTCAGTTCATTCTTACCTCCAGTGGTTCTTCCTGTTTCTTGCAGGGCCTTTTCTTGAGGAGGCTTCTGGTTCCTGGTAAAATCCTGGCCGGATTGTATCTTCTTTATTCCACTCATCAACTTGCTGAGTCTCTTGATTCCCTGCAAAGACATCATAAGAATTTAGTTTCTCCATTTGTTTCTAATCAAATAACTGCTAAATTTGCTACTTTACTCTCAGTATCTAGTTCCACTATTTCTATATCTAGTTCTATTGCTTCTTGTACAAATTTATGGCACATTACATTCGGACATTTGCCACCATCTAGTATGAAACATATTCCCGGTTGTATGCAGCACAGCTCTAGTATGAATGATTTCCCTTGTACTATATGCCCTATAGTTAGACAACATAAATTCCCTTTTCCACTTAGCACTAGTTCTTCATTACATGCTTTTGAATTGATTTATATAGACATCTGAGTCCCTATAAGACTTCCACTCATGATGATTTTAAGTACTTCCTTGCAATACTGGATGACTATAGTAGGGGTACTTGGACTTACTTATTTAGTACTAAAAGCAATGCCTTCACTGTTCTACAATCTTTCATTTTTATGGTTGAAACTCAATTTAACACCAAAATAAAAAGGATTAGGCCGGACAATGCTTTTGAACTAGGCAGTAGTAACGCTGCCACTGTTTATCTTCTTTCAAAAGGCATCATTCATCAGACATCATGTGCTGCTACCCTCAACAAAATGGGATTGTTGAGAGGAAACACAAACACTTTTTGGAAACATGTCGAGCTTTGCTATTTCAATCCACAGTCCCTCTTTGTTATTGGGATAAATGCATTTTGACTGCTACATGTCTCATAAACAGGTTCCCTACTAAAATTTTTGCTTACAAAATCCCTTATGAGGTTATGTTTCACAAGGCTCCTGATTATAACTTCCTTCGAAGTTTTGGATGCCTATGTTCCACGATAGAGGAAAGCTTGATCCTAGGGCTGATGCTTGCATATTTTTGGGTTATCCTTATGGTAAAAAGGGTTATAAGCTACTCAATATCCAGACACGCAAAATATTTGTGTCCAAAAATCTTGTTTTCCATGAAATTTTCTTCCTTTTTTCTATTCTACAGGATAAGCCCCTACCTCTATTTCCTACTTATCTCTCTTCTTGTGATCCCATTCCTGTTTCTCCACCTAGTGTCTCTGCTTCTACACCTATTCCCTGTTCCCTTCTCTTGTTGGTTCTCCTGGCTCTCCTTCTTAACCTATTCACTCTACTAACTCTCCTTATCCTTCTCCTGCATCCTACTTGTCCTCTCATAGTTCTTACTCTTCATCCCCTCCTACTTCTTCTTTCCCTACTTTATCTCCTTCTAATCAGAAACTACTGAGCTCTTTGCCTCAAATCCATGAGCCTACTTCCTTTGCCTCAAATCCATGAGCCTACTTCCTACTCCGCGGCAGCCCTTATACACCGGTAGGCAGGAAGCTATGAGTAAGGAAATTAATACATTATTAGCCAATGAGACTTGGGAGGTTGTCCCATTACCTGTTGGGAGGAAGGTTATCCCTTGCAAATGGGTTTATAAGGTGAAGTTAAGGTCTGATGGGAGTGTTGAGAGGTTGAAAGCTCGGCTTGTTATTAGAGGTGATACATAACGAGAAGGTATTGATTTTATGGAGACTTTTTCTCCTGTGGTCAAGATGACCACTATTAGATGCATTTTAGCACTGGCCGTTAAGAAAGGCTGGGGTTTGTACCAATTGGATGTCAATAATGCGTTTCTACATGGTGATTCGCATGAGGAGGTTTATATGAAGTTCCCTGCCGGAATTTCTCCTCATGTTCCTAATTTGGTTTGTCGTTTAAAGAAATCCATATATGGTCTTTTTCAAGCCTCGAGGAAATGGTATGCTCGCATTACCGGAGCTCTTAATTTCAAGGGTTTCAGTCATTCTTTGAATGACTGCTCTCTTTTTATAAGAAGTCTGAGGATTCTATTTTATTAGTGGTTGTGTATGTTGATGATATACTTCTTACAGGCAATAATGTGGCGGAATTGGTTGATTTAAAATCATTCTTAGATGTTGAATTTAAAATCAAAGACCCAGGACAATTATCTTATTTTCTGGGGATGGAAGTTCTTCGTGAATCTTCTGGAATCATCTTGACTCAACGCAAATTTGCTCTTGAACTGCTTTCTAAATTTGACTACTTTGGCTTGACCACTGCTTCCTCTCCTCTAGATCCTACTATTAAGCTGTATGCTGCTGATGGTACTCTGCTTCCTGACCATACTGTGTATCGTCATCTTTTGGGTAAATTGAATTTTTTGACCCATACACATCTAGATTTGAGTTTTGCCGTCCAACACTTGAGTCAATTCATGCAGGCTCGGCGTGACTCTCATTTCTCTGTTGCTCTTCATTGTCTCTGTTATTTGTTACTTGATCTAGGTATGGGCCTTTTTATGTCTGTTGCTCCATCATTTGATTTATTGGCCTTTTGCGACTCTGATTGGGGCTCTTGCCCGAATTCTCGTCGTTCTATTAGTGGGTTCTTCATCAACCTTGGTGGTTGCCCCGTTTCTTGGAAATCCAAGAAGCAACCTTCTGTCTCTCTTTCATCCGCCGAAGCTGAATATAGATCCATGCAAAGAGTGGTCGCTGAGATCGCTTGGCTTGTTCGTCTCCTTGATGACCTTTCTATTCCGTCGACCTTGCATGTTCCTCTTCACTTTAATAGTCAGGCAGCGATTCATATCGCCAAAAATCTGGTCTTTCATGAACGCACGAAGCATGTGGAGCTTGATTTCCACTTCGTGCGTTAACAATTTCAGGCTAGTTTGATTTTTTTAACTTTTGTTGCATCGCACTCACAACTTGCTGACATCTTCACCAAACCCCTCACTGGTCTGCTTCATCGCTCATTGTTAGGCAAGCCGGGGTTCCAATCTTCACCCTCCACCTTGAGGGGGGGGGGGGGGGG
>MU684001.1:69985-108182 GCA_026770625.1 Nicotiana glauca
AGGGGTGTTGGCGATGAAGATTCTAAGGTGGCTGACCCAGGTTAATGGCGGGTAGTGTTCTCTCACAATTTTTATTATGTCTTATGGGGCATCTACACAAATGTGTTGGTCACAAGGGTAGTTGATAAGTGGAGCTCAAGAATTAACACGTGGCAGTATTGGAGTCGTTGATCCCTTTTAATCCTAACCGTCAAATTCAGTTGTACTCCACTAACATAATTTTGTACACATGCTAAGTTAGTTAGGTAGTTTGTGCAATGTATATAAATACATGTAGACCTTGTACAGTTGGCAGTTAAGAGAAAAAAACAAATACGTTTTCATCTCACAAATAACGAATTTTCTCAAAAGTTAATAATTTAAATGGTAAAACCAATATTTCTGCTATGAAAATCATCACATAATAATCGATCAACGGGTGGGAAATAAGATTGCAGTGAGATTTTTTTTTTGTTTTGATAAAATTGAATTAGCCAAAATTAAATAAAATAATCAAGCACGTTATCACATTTTTTTATACCAAACAATCAAAAGTGAATTATTAACGTATTTGAAATAAACTGAAGTGAAGGAATAAATAAAAATGTCACATTTGTCATTTGGTTACAGAAGCAAGGGTATCTTCGGGTCATAGCCCAGAAGGCCATAACTATCGTCCTCTTTCCCGCCAGAAACGGGTGACAGAGGAACTCCTCCCCGTTACAAGCGAAAATAGTGGGGCCTACCCTCAAAGATCAAATGGTTGACAATTGGGCTCAATCGGTTGATCGACCAACCTGATTAGTTACCCTTTTATACAGATTTGCTTAAGCATAACATCTCGAACCTACCTCTTGGCAATAATTTTTTTTATATTCTTCGTGTCCGGGATAACTCGTGCATACCTCATTAAAACCTCGTATCACCAAAAGGTATCATTAACTTTATTCGCTACGCTTAGACATATGTCAAAAAATCATCTAGGGGTCTGTATTAGGGAAAGTAGGCAGAATACATAGATTGCTAATGAACCAAATTCTTTTTACACATTTTCTGACTACGAAAAATATGTTATACACTCAACCTTTCAGAAATGTTTTCATAATACAACAGTTTTATAGTTGGCCGTTTCACAAAACATGTCTATGTCACACATCAATAGATTTGCGACACGTGTCCTTAATGTTAAAAAAAAAAATACTTAGATTGACAAATCTACCCTCGTCTCCTTCCTTCTTAGGTTTCTGGACGTTTTTTAGGATTCAACTTTCTTTTAGTTGATTTTTTTTCCAAGCCACCCTAATCTGTTTCAATTCATTCCAAATATTAGATTTAGCTTTGGACCTTGAACACCCACTTCAGTTTGGACATGAAATTTCAAATGTAATTCAGACTGTACCTTCGAAGCTTTGTCGGCAATGGTGATTTGAACATTACACCACCCAAATCTCATCCCAAACACTTATTACAATTCAATTTTCGATCTCACAATACCACGCTTTTAAAAAAAAATGTTGAAAATTAAAAAAATATTGATTTTAATGTAATAGACTTAGAGGTGGGTTCCATTGTTCGAGCCAAAGATAAAATTCTATTTCGAACTCGAATTTGTAGTTGGCATCAATGGATAATAATTGTTTGGGTTGAATTTTGAAAGTAACTGCTGATTTCAAAAGACTTCAATGGCGAGCAGAATACAAAAATAGTTATTGAGTTCTAGGTTGATACGAATCTGAGATCTAAAACTTATGTGGATTGTTTGCAGTTTGGAATTGATTAAGAACTAATCCTTGAGCATAAAAACATTTGAACGTAGTGATTTCAAGAGGAATTATGAAATTCCACGGTTGAGTTGTTATGACTTCAAAACCGAGTTAAACTTTTAAGTTTTTCTTTTTTGTTTTCTTTTTAAATTTTTTTTTTGGAGTTCACTCGCCCTTCGTCGGTGTATAACGTTAAGCAAAGTGGTGTAACATAGACACACCTTGAAAGGATAAATGTGTAAGACAACTTTTTCCGTCAAAAAATATGTAACAAGGATTTGGTCTATAGTTCAAGTGGTAACTTAAGTAATACATGTTTTAGTTTTGATATTATTAATCCTTGTTTAGTGGTGTTTTTCTACAACTAATACTTGTATTAGTTATCCACCATATTCTTAATACACGGATATCGACATATAAAGATAGAACTACCCTTTCAAAACTTTTTCCAAATACAAAGCTAAAGAATATGAAAAATATTTTTGTAAATAAACAATTTTAAAAAAATTTATGTAATGCATGTTACACCAAATCAAATAGTTGATAAAAAATAATCTCAGCATAGCTAATTTCAGTATAACTAATCCCACTATTTAGTAATGAGTGTAGTTTTTAGTAATGCATGTTATTTTTAATACACCAAATCAAATAGCCGATAAAAAATAATTACAGCATAACTAATCTCAATATGACTAATCCCAGCATTACTAATATATCCTATTTAGGATATATACACTCTATATTACTAATATAGAGTAGTCCTATATACTCTACCTTAAGTTCTCAACTCACTTCATTAACCATTAGGCCACGCCATCGGGTGCTCTTGGCAATACGTTGAGACAGCTAAGTAACAACATCATAAAATGGACGAGGAAACCCAACAAAACTGGAAATGCTGATGCATTCTTCTAGTGCAGATACAACAGAGCGAGCTTACACTAGTTCAGACCCCAAAAAAAAAGGAATGGAGCTAATAATTGAATCATACAAAACTGACATGCTGAGAATCTTCCCTTATAACAATCTAAAAATATCTTCTCATTCTTCATGATATATAGTACTAACATTCTAAGCAGTCACTGCTTTTTGAGCATAAGCTATTCCCTTCTCAATGCTAGCTTTCAACTCTGGCTTTAGAGCTTCCAAAGCTTTTTGTTCATACTCGGTTAATCCGTTGAGACCAGACGAAATCAAAGCCTCAACGCCATTTCTTCCTAGTTTAACTCTCGATGCAAAGAATGGAAGTTCTGTCAAGTTAGATTCAACATAAGTACACTCGTAAACATCAGCATCACCATCGATGGCACGAAGACAGGACTCAATGAATCTAGCCGCCGCATATGCCATTGACAGTGTTGCAGATCCTGCTCCGGCCTTTGCCTCGACAACCTCTGTCCCGGCATTTTGGATCCTCACCGTTAGTTCCTGCACTTCTTCGTCAGTGAAAGTAGTTGATGGTTTTGTCTTTGACAGCAAGGGCAGAATTGTTATCCCGGCATGCCCACCAACCACAGGGACATCAACATCTATGAGTCTCAGGTTTTTCTTCTGAGCGATGAATGTGTTTGCCCTGACAACATCTAGGGTCGTAACACCAAAGAGTTTTTTAGGATCGTAAACACCCTTTTGCTTAAGAACCTCAGCAGCAATCGCCACTGTGGAATTGACCGGATTGCTGATAATGTGGATAAAGGCATCCGGGCAGTTGTCGGCAACAGCCTCAACTAAGCCTTTCACAATATTGGCATTAATGTTGAACAAGTCGTCCCGTGTCATACCAGGCTTTCTTGGAACGCCAGCTGGTATGACAACTACATCTACACCTTTCAAACAATTGGCCAATTCAGAAGCTCCCGTAAAGTCAACAACCTGAGCGGGAGTGTTGCAATGGCTAAGATCTGCTGCAACTCCTTTGACATTTGCAATATCGTAGAGGTGCAATGATGAAACTAGAGGTGACATCTTAATCAGAAGAGCTAGAGATTGGCCTATCCCACCAGCGGCTCCCAGAATAGCCACTTTATAAGATGCTTGAGGCTTAACATGGTTCAAACATCTCTGCTTTTCTATTTGGGCCTTGGGAGGAATGGATTGTCGAAGAGCTGCAGCACTTTCCCTCCCCAAAAATGATGACTCCGATTCACATCGTACAAATACCTCTGCCTTGAGGCCACTGAAATTCCTAAGGTAGTTCCTAGTATTGTATTTCACAGCAGAGGTATTTGATTGTGATTTTGAGCTCAGTATGGAGCCAAAGGTCGTAGCTGAACCAACTGAGAGAGTAGTTGCTGATGCTGCTGCCATTTCACCCACTGCAAAAAGATAGATGACATCAATTTCTTCTATACATTGTAAGACAGGATTATAAAGCATATTGCAGGATAATAGTTCAGCAGTTTGCTATATTGTGAAAATTGATTAGTGTTCATCGCAAACCCAATGAACAATTGGACAACTGGTTACTTAATGCTGCACTCCGTAGAAATAAACTCACCCCCTGACCCAGTAAATCTGATATTCTTACCATCTTGGCTCCATTCAGATCAAGAGAACTTGGAAATTGAGTTGTTGAATCAAGAGTGTGTTTTATCAATTAAGATCTTTAAATCGACCAAGGCGGTTGTGTTGCAATTAGACCTAGTTGGTTGAATCAAAATTAGAAAACCTAATTAATGAGTATGTCAACAATACTTAATCTTGTTATCCCAATGTAGGATCAATATCATTTCAAAATCATGAGATCTTGGATAATTTTCATAAAATCTTTAACCACGTCTTAACTGCAGTTTGTTTTTCTTTCAACTCCAAAAGGCCTTCCACACAAACCACTATAAAACCTATGTGTTGACATGAAATCCAGAACTTTAGGATGATAAAACTCACATACCCAGTCCTCCTTATGTTTCAATTAGATAAGAGAGAAAAGTGGCCAAGTGTAATGCGCAGCCAACTGATAAAGTTAAGCAGAAATCCTAAAAGGACTAACAGCTCAAAGAGGCAAACAACACAACAAAAAACCCGGTGTAATCCCACAAGCGAGGTCTAGAGAGGCAGTGTGTACGCAAACTTTACCGCTAAGGCTGTTTTCAGTAGAACAACGGCACATCACAGGAAAGATAAAAGGAAGGGGCAACAACAAGCAAACCAATTAGAAAACCGAAGAGAAAATACAAGACTAACAAATTTTTGCTGCCATGGATTTCTATCTTACGTGGTTATACAACAACAACAACAACAACAACAACCCAGTATAGTCCCACAAAGTGAGTTCTGGGAAGGGTAATATGTATACAGGTCTTACCCCTACCCGAAAGGGCAGAGAGGCTGTTTCCAATCGACCCTCGGCGAAAAAGAGAAAGAAAAAGAAAAGGAAAAAGAAAAACAAAAGAGCATTAGTGACTCCGGCAGAAATCGCATAAATAATTATCTAAACATAAAGCCATAAATTAAATGGCATGCAATAATATCGACCAGTAACTACCATAAGGAGCATAATACAATACGCAAGTCATCTATGGAGAGCCCTACCAAATCCCACCTAGCACCGGGAATGAAGTATGAAAAGTTCTAGAAGCCCCTATCCTACAACCCTAATACTAGACCTCCAGACTTTTCTATCAAGGGCCATGTCCTCCGAAATCCGCATTCTTGCCATGTCCTGCCTAATCACCTCTCCCCAATACTTCTTAGGCCTCCTTCTGCCTCGACTCGAGCCAACCACCGCCAACCGCTCACAACTCCTCACCAGGGCATCAGGGCTTCTCCTCTGCACATGTCCGAACCACCTGAGTCTCGCTTCCCGCATCTTCTCATCCACTGGGGCCACCTCCACCTTCTCCTGAATAACTTCATTCTTAATCTTATCTAACCTAGTGCGCCCGCACATCCTCATCTCCGCGCCAGCACTCCGCACCATACAATATGGCAGGTCTAACCACAACTCTATAAAACTTCCACAGTTATCTAAATAAAAAATCAACTGAACTTCCGCGGTTATCTAAATAAAAAATCAACTGAAAATCACACCAAGATTCCTGATAACTACTTAGGACTACAAAAATAGCTTACCAAAGAACTCGGAAGTCAGGCTAGCCCCTTGAATAAATTAAACAAACTAACTTTTTTAATGACGGTGGTGTCTGCCCAAGCTTGCGCACCTCGACTATTCGACTTACAAGTACGGGATAACTGTGCCTATCAAAGCTTAAACAGATGGAACGAAATAACCTAATGTCTTTTGCCTCCACTTTGAAAATAGAGCAATTTTGCCTTGAGCCGAGTTACTATCGAAAACAACTTCTCTATGTTCCAGGTAATGTTCCAGGTAGATGTACACTACTCTCCCCAGACCCCACTTGTAAGATTATATTGGTTTGTTGTTGTTGTTTTGAAAATAGAGCAATTAAATAAAATAACTTTTCTTGAGGTCAATTCTATGAATTTTTCAGTTCATGGTACATGAACTAAAAATCTTGAAAATGATAAAAAGGAGCTCCAACCTAATCTTCCATTCATTCTTAATCAAATAAAAACTACAGTCACTGCTAAGGAGCAATGTTGTTGAAAATACAGTGTTCAAATGAATAGCCAACTGAAAAAGAATAGAACTTTATTCTTCTTTTCTTTTTTCGAATACCATTTCTTGCCTATCACAGAAGCAAAGAACATCAAATAGTCATTTTTACATAAAAATAAAAAGATTGCATGGACTAATTAAACAAAGATGGTACAAGAAAGCAATGATAAATTAAATATAAAAAATGGAAATATAAATTCAAGAAAATAGCATATAATCATATTGCAGACATTTAGGTAATTAGCTCATAATTTCTCAGCATAAAAATATTACTGTACCTCAAATACTAAGAACGAAGAACGAGTCCCCAAGTAATTTAATAGCAGCAGCAAAGAAAATTAAAAAGAAAAAAAAAAGAACTTGAAAATACTATAATTCGGAGGTTCCGAGGTAGATAGCAAAGAATGTTCTTGAAGATATGGGAAGGATTTTTTTAGTTGAAAAAAATATGGAAAGGAGGTTAAAACAGTCCTTTTAACTTGGTGAAAAGTGAAAACCTGAGCAGCAATGGGTAGCATCGGCAAAAGAGCGAAAAAAAAAGAACATTCGTGGAATTTATTTAGGAAATTTACCTATTATATACCATATTTATTATAAATTAAAATTATAGTAAAATATTATTTTCTATATCTATCTTTTATATTTTATAGTAAAATAAGTATTTATGATATATTCTACCCTGAAATACACTATTTATGTGTTTTTTTTCTCTTTCTTTCAATTAATACATTCTCTTTCATAATTTTTCTTCCTTCTCTCTCCTACTTCTCCCTTTCTGAGAAAGGCTCCCTCTTCCTTCTCTCGCTCCCCGAGCAAAATACCTACTTCCAATCGTAAATTTTCTGGCCGAATCCTCTACGGTTACTGCCGTTAAAAATACTTCTAAACTGTTGGGAGAAAGAGGGAAAAGACGGATATTTTCTTCAAAATCAGATTCCTGCATAAAAAGGAGAGGCTCGTCGCTTTGAAGTTAGGGCCACTGTGCAGGGAGCAAAAACGATGTCGGAATAATCCGAGTAGATCATGTGTATTATAATACTGTAATATTTTCTACGCTGGAGAAGTTTTGAGGGCCGGAGTTTTTCTTCGTCTTTATTTTTAGTTTTAATACAATATATACAATATTTTATTTATCCGGAAAACGTCATCTCTGACGAACTTTCTTCTCTTCTTTGCTATTTAGTCACATACAATAATACAAATACATTGTATTCTGTACAAATTCACTCAAACACATTATATTTTTGTATAAATATTTTTTTTGGGCATGTATTTATGTATTTCGAAGGTTTGTATACAGCTGAATACACATGTATTCATGTATACAGTATATACATGATGGATACAAGTATTGCAATACACTGAATACAAACTTGCGGTTCCGCTCGTGTGGAAAGGTGACCGCTTCTGCGGTCTCTGAGGGGAAAGCCAAACCTCGCTTTTGCGATGAGGAAGCCGCTTCTGCGGTTCCCAAACCGCAGAAGCGAACCAGAAGGATCAAAAATACCAGTTGCTGCAAACTTAGAAATTTCCTCCGTTAACCACTCGAAATCATTTCGAGGCCCCCGGGACCTCAACCAAAAGCACCAATACCACTTAATGCCTTATTCGAACTTGTACCAATCCTTAAAACACCTAAAACAACTCCGCAAACCCGATTAAATCAAGGATTCAAGCCTAGGAACTACAAATTCCAACAAAACACACTTTCGATCAAAAACCTAACTAAACCTCACCCGAATGACATGAAATTTTGCACACACATCCCAAATGACATGACGGAGCTACAACAACTTTCGAAATTCAAATCCGACCATCGGATCAAAAACTCACTATCGTACCGGAAGCTTAAAAAATTCAAACTTCGGCATTTCTAGCCTAAATGAGCTACGAGCCTCCAAAATACATTCCAAACACGCTCCCAACCCCGAAATCACCTAACGGAGCTAACGGAACCATCGAATTTCCATTATGAGGTCATCTTCACACTGTTCCGAGTACGGACCATTTTCAACTCTTAAGCTCTCATTTAGGGACTAAGTATCCCAAAACACTCCGAATCCTAACACCGAACGTCCCGACAAACCAAAATAGCAGAAATGAACTTAGGGGAAGCAGTTAATGGGGGATCGTGGCGTAAATTCCAAAAACGACCGGCCGGGTCGTTACATCCTCCTACACTTAAACATTCGTTCGTCCTCGAACGAGCATAGAGAACATACCTGAAGTAGTGAAAAGACGAGGGTACTGGCTGCGCATATCCTGCTCGGTCTCCCAAGTCGCCTCCTCGGACGGCTGACCCCACCACTGGACCTTCACTGAAGCAATGTTCTTTGACCTCAACTTCCTGGTCTGCCTGTCCAAAATAGCCACTAGCTCCTCAACATAGGATAGATCCTTGTCCAACTGGACTGAGCTGAAATCCAACACGTGCGACGGATCACCGTGATATATCCGTAGCATCGAAACATGAAATACCGGATGAACTCCGGCTAGGCTGGGAGGTAAGGCAAGCTCATAAGCAACCTCCCCAACTCGCCCCAAGATCTCAAAAAGGCCAATAAACCTCGGACTCAGCTTCCCTTTCTTTCCAAAACTCATGACGCCCTTCATAGGCGAGATCCGAAGCAGAACCCGCTCACCAACCATATATGCAACATCACGAACCTTCTTGTCCGCGTAACTCTTCTGTCTGGACTGGGCTGCACGGAGTCTATCCTGAATCACCTTAACCTTCTCCATTGTATTCTGGACCATCTCTGTACCCAATAGCCTGGCCTCCCCCGGCTCAAACCAACCCACCGGAGATATACACCTCCTACCATACAAAGCCTCATACGGCGCCATCTGAATGCTGGACTGATAACTGTTGTTATAAGCAAACTCCGCCGATGGTAGGAAATAATCCCATGACCCTCCAAACTCAATCACACACGCACGGAGCATATCCTCCAGAATCTGAATAGTGCGCTCGGACTGTCCGTCCGTCTGGGGTTGAAATGCCATGCTCAACTCCACCCGAGGTCCTAACTCCTGCTGCACGGCTCTCCAGAACCGCGATGTAAACTGAGTACCTATGTCTGAGATGATAGAAACTGGAATACCAAGCAAACAGACGATCTCCCTGATATAAATCTCCGCCAACCGCTCTGATGAATAAGTGGTACACACAGGAATGAAATGAGCAGACTTGGTCAGCCGATCCACAATGACCCAAATAGAATCAAACTTCCTCACGGTCCTTGGGAGCCCAGATACGAAGTCCATGGTGATATGCTCCCACTTCCACTCCGGGATCTCTATCTGCTGGAGCAACCCACCCGGACGCTGGTGCTCATACTTCACCTGCTGGAAGTTGAGGCATCTAGACACGTAGTCAACTATATCCTTCTTCATCCGCCTCCACCAATAGTGCTGCCGCAAGTCCTGATACATCTTCGCGACACTCGGATGGATGGAGTACCGTATGGGCTTCTGCTAGAATCAACTCTTGAAGACCATCAATATTGGGCACACAAATCCGGCCCTGCATCCTCAATACTCCATCATCCCCGATGGTCACATCTATGGCGTCACCACGCTGAACTCTGTCTTGAAGAACAAGCAAATGAGGGTCATCATACTGTCGCTCCCTGATACGATCAAATAGGGAAGACCAAGAAAACACACAAGCTAGAACCCGACTGGGCTTCGAAAGGTCCAATCTCACGAACTGGCTGGCTAAGGCCTGAACATCCATCGCCATAGGTCTCTCTGAGGCTGGTAAATATGCCAAACTCCCCAAACTCTCCACCCGGTGACTCAAGGCATCTGCTACCACATTGGCCTTGCCCGGGTGATAAAAAATAGTAATATCATAATCCTTTAACAACTCTAACCATCTCCTCTGATGCTCAGGTCCTTCTGCTTAAGAAAGTGCTGCAAACTCCGATGGTCAGTATAGATCTCACAAGGCACCCCGTACAAATAATGACGCTAGATCTTCAAGGCATGAAAAATAGCAACTAACTCAAGGTCGTGGACATGGTAGTTCTTTTCATGTACCTTCAAATGTCTGGACGCGTAGGCAATCACCCTACCGTCCTGCATCAACACCGCTCCAAGTCCAACCCGTGAGGCATCACAGAAAACTATATAAGACCCCGAACCAGTAGGCAGCATCAAGATTGGGGATGAAGTCAAAGTTGTCTTGAGCTTTTGGAAGCTCGCCTCACACTCCTCTGTCCACTGAAATGGGGCACCCTTTTGGGTCAATCTAGTCATGGAGGCTGCAATCGATGAAAACCCCTCCACAAAGCGACGGTAATAACCCGCCAAGCCCAGGAAACTGCAAATTTCTGCAGCTGAGGAGGTCCTGGGCCAACTCTGCACGGCCTCCACCTTCTTCGGATCCTCCCGAATGCCCTCACTCGATACCACGTGGCCTAGGAATGCCACAGAACTCAGCCAGAACTCACATTTTGAGAAATTTGCATATAATTTCTTCTCTCTCAGAGCCTGAAGCACTGTCCTCAGGTGCTGCTCATGATCTTCCCGACTCCGGGAATATACCAGAATGTCATCAATAAAAAAACTATAACGAATGAGTGAAGAAATGGCCTGAATACACTATGCATCAAATGCATAAAAGCTTCTAGGGCATTGGTCAGCCAAAGTGACATAACAAGGAACTCGTAATACCATACCGAGTCCTGAAGGCAGTCTTCGGGATATCTGGCTCCCGAATCTTCAACTAATGGTAACCTGAGCGCAAATCAATCTTGGAAAACACCTGTGCACCCTGGAGCTGGTCAAATAGATCATCAATATGAGGCAAAGGATAACGGTTCTTTACTGTAACTTTGTTCAACTGACGATAATCAATGCACATACGCATAGAACCATCCTTCTTCTTCACAAATAAGACAGGAGCACCCCACGGTGAGACAATGGGCTGAATAAAACCTTACCAAGAAATTCCTGCAATTGATTCTTCAACTCCTTCAACTCAGGAGGAGCCATGCGATATGGAGGAATGGAAATGAGCTGAGTGCCCGGCAACAGATCAATGCCAAAATCGATATCTCTATCGGGCGGCATACCCAGAAGATCAGCTGGAAACACATCGGGTAAATCTCGTACCACTGGGACTGAATCAACGGAAGGGGTATCAACACTGACATCTCTCGCATAAGCTAAATACGCGGCACACCTCTTCTCAACCATGTGCTGAGCTTTAAGAAAAGAGATAGCTCTAGGAGTGTGATCTAAATTACCACTCTGCTCAATACGCGGAATACCTAGCATAGCCAGCGTCACAGTCCTGGCATGACAATCAAGAATAACAAAATGGGGCGACAACCAGTCCATGCCCAGAATAATGTCAAAATCCACCATACCGACTAATAATAAATCCGCTTTGGTCTCAAAACCACGAATAGTAACCAAACATGACCGATAAATGCGGTCCACAACAAGAGAATCTCCTACAGGAGTAGAAACATAAACGAGGCACTCAAAGAATCCGAGGCACACCCAAATGCGGAGCAAAGTAAGAAGGCACATAAGAATAAGTAGAGACTAAATCGAATAGAACCGATACACTTCTATAACAAACCATGACAGTACCTGTGATGACAGAATCGGAGGCAACAGCTGGTACGGGTAGGTGGGGTAGCAATTGGGGCTGTAACCCAAGCTTGAGAACTCTGCAGGGCGCATCGTGGTCGAAAAGTCTGTGGAGGTGCACTTCTCCCAAGTCGAGGGCAATACCTCACCACATGGCATATGTCACCACACTCAAAGCAACCTCGTGATTGGCGTGGCAGTGGGAACTATGCGGTACGGGTACTCTGAGACCCCTGAACAGCTGAAACTCTGTGGGAACTCTGAGATGCAAACCGAGCTGGCTGACCCACAAAACCTCTACCATGACGTACCCTGCCTCTGAAATAAGGACCAGTATATCTCCCCGGTCCACGAGGTCTACTCACTCCTATATACTCTCCCTCTTGCCCTCGTCTGTCCTCTCTCTCCTGGACCCACCTGTCCTCTACTCACCGAGAGGTCCTCACCACCCGCTGAATTGGGACCATAGGCTGTGTCGCCATGACACCTGGAACCTGGCCAATGGAAGCTCACTGCTCTGGAGTGAGGGTAGAGAAAGTCTGGGTCCCTCCCCCGATCTGTGAAGTTGTCGGTACAACCTGAATCAATCCGGCCTGAATCAATGTACCAAACATGCTAAGGAACTGTGCCAAAGTCTCCTAAAGGGTTGGAGTAGTAGTAGTAGTGGTAGGTGTGTCAAGTGCCTGGGCTCTAGCCAAATCTGCTGGTGGTACCTCAGGGCGGCTCGCGCAGGTGCTATGGCTGCACCACTTGCGCGTCCTCGACCTCTACCCCAGCCCCGGCCTCTGACGGCGACAGTAGGGGGCGCGGGTGCCTGGTCCTCTCGTGTAGCACGTGTCCTCACCATCTGTGAGAGAATAGAAGGCAAAAGTTTTAGGATTGTGATGTCAAAAATCTCGCACAATAGGGAATCAAATGAAGTGAAATTTTCCTAACAGTTACATAGCCTCTCGTAGATAAGTACAAACGTTTCCGTACTGATCAGCGATACTCTAAATAACTGGCCTGTGTTCCGTGACTCATATGAACCTAGAGCTCTGATGCCAACTTGTCACGACTCCCGTTCACCCTCCATGAACATGTCATGATGGCACCTAGTTCCTACAACTAGGTAAGCCTAACAGTGCAGAAATAATAATAATTTAAACTTGCGGAATAATCAATTAAAACTGGATATACAAATTAACGACTGAATATAAGGCCGCTCGGCCTATACACTCTCAAGATATGCGGAAGTCTACAACTCAATCCCAAAACCCGGAAACTCACGGGAAACACAGGCTAATAGAATTACCATAAGTGCTCTAATCTCCAGAATGTCTACATCAAAAGTATGATAGGATAACAACCCTATATCTAGAGTAAAGAAGAAGACTCGTTGGTCTGCGGATGCTGCATATATACCTCAAAGTCTCCGCTTATCTCCTCGCCTCAAGGATAGTGCGCCTGAGTAGAGGTACCTGAATGATCTGCACATGAAAAACATGCGCAGGAAGGGCATGAGTACACCACAGTGGTACTTAGTAAGTGCCAAGCCTAACCTCGGTTGGGTAGTGACGAGGAAGGTCAGGGCCCTACTGAGACAAATATAACAAAAATAATAATTAACAATGTAATAATATGACAGGAATGATAAGTACAGCAGTGAAATAAGGCAGGTTGATGAAGCAATAACAACTACAAAGAATAGAGTAAACACAGAGTAAATACAACCCAATATCAAAGATAAAAATCAGGGTCTCCCAGGATACCGTCCTATAGCCCTTTTTCTCAACTGTCCAGTGGATCTCCCGGAATACCGTCCCATAGTCCAACTCATGTTCCAAAACTGAAGGATCTCCCGGGATACCATCCCGTAGTCCAACCATCAATGTGCATGGGGATCTATCGGGAATCTAACCCGCAGTAAATAGAAGTGCAGAGGGATCTATCAGGAATCGAACCCGCAGTCCCAAAGTAAAAGTGCAAGGGGATCTATTGGGAATCGAACCCGCAGTCCCAAAGTAAATAAACAAGGGTGGGGAGCTACCGGAATCCCACATCCGTAGTCCCAATGTAATGCGCAATCACAACCAGAAGATACACAGTACAGAAGTACAAAAGATAAGCAATAGGGAGTACTGGCCTAGCATGCTTCACGTAGTTCAGTCAAGGCAACTTAGGCAATTAGGCAAGTTAAATCAACTAATCATGCTTTCCTAATCTAGCACAAGTCATAATTTCAAGTAGAACAAAACAAATATGAAAGAAACTCAATCTCAATGTCTTAAGTAAAACCGGATTTTCAACAATTGGCTCAAGTACGCGCTCGTCACCTCACGTACAAGGCACTTCAAACACCAAATACCAAATCCTAAGGGGAAAGGTCCCCCACACAAGGTTAGACAAGCCACTTACCTAGAACCGGCTCAATATCACTAGAAACCGCGCCTTTGCCACGAGTATCCGACTCCAAATGGCCCAAATCTATTCAATTCAATTACATATTGTAAATAATATTGCAAACGACTAATTCCACTATTAAATTTAAAGATAGGGCGCGAAAATAGGTAAAATGACCAAAATGCCCCTCCAGCCAATGTCTCGAAATTGAATAATTTTCATATTTTTAGAATCTTTGCACTCTCACGAGTCCAACCATATAAAAAATCTCCCAAATTGGAGGCCAAATGCCCACTCAAAACTCAATAGTTTAGCCAATGAAGTTTTTACCCCAGATTAACCAATTTTTGATCCTAAATTCGAATTCAAATGATGTATTTAGCTATATAATGATGAAATATAATGAAAAGGGGTCAAAGAACCGTTACCTAATGATTTTCTCTTCAAAACCCACTCAAAATTGCCTTCTCCCGAGCTCTCAATCGATTTTTCAAACTTATGAAATTAAACCCTCGAAATTGTTATTTCTGAACAGCCACTTCCGCTTCTGCGGACAAGGGACCGCTTCTGCAGTCCTACTTAAGCGGAAAACCAACCGCTTTTGTGGTTTTCACTTAAGGGAACAGGTCCTGCTTCTGCGAACAAATCCCGCTCCTACGGTTCCGCTCGTGTGGAAAGGTGACCGCTTCTGCGGTCTCTGAGGGGAAAGCCAAACCTCGCTTTTGCGATGAGGAAGCCGCTTCTGTGGTTCCCAAACCGCAGAAGCGAAAATACCAGAAGGATAAAAAATACCAGCTGCTGCAAACTTAGAAATTTCCTCTGTTAACTACCCAAAATCATCCCGAGGCCCTCAACCAAAAGCACCAATACCACCTAATGCCTTATTCAAACTTGTACCAATCCTTAAAACACCTAAAATAACTCCAAAAACCAATTAAATCAAGGATTCAAGCCTAAGAACTACAAATTCCAACAAAACACGCTTTCAATCAAAAACCTAACCAAACCTCGCCCGAATAACCTAAAATTTTGCACACACATCCCAAATGACATGACGGAGCTACGACAACTTCCGAAATTCAAATCCGACCCTTGGATCAAAAACTCACTATCAGACCGGAAGCTTAGAAAATTCAAACTTCAGCATTTCAAGCCTAAATGAGCTACGAGCCTCCAAAATACATTCCGAACATGCTCCCAACCCCAAAATCACCTAACGGAGCTAACAGAACCATCGTATTTCCATTCCGAGATCGTCTTCACACTGTTCTGAACACGGACCATTTTTAACTCTTAAGCTCTCATTTAGGGACTAAGTGTCCCAAAACACTCGGAATCCTAACACCGAATGTCCCGAAAAACCAAAATAGCAGAAATGAACTTAGGGGAAGCAGTTAATGGGGGACTGAGGCGTAAATTTCAAAAGTAACCGGGCCGGGTCGTTACAGGGCTCCTTCAGCGCAAGCGCTATAATAAGCCATATCCAGGCATAATCAATAAAATATATTGCGGTATGCAGCCCTATCCCATAATAATCCTCACAATCAGGCCCTCGACCTCACTCAGTCATCAATCTCTCTAGTCTCTCGGGCTCACAATGTCATGAAACTAGCCCAAAATGATAATATGGCATATCAATAAATAATAATAGAGACTGATATATAATATGCAAATGATAGATGTGACTAAGTACAAATTACATTTTTAAACAATTAATTCAACAGTAATACAACCTCCGTGGGTCCCAAAAATACTGGCACGTAGCCTAAATGGATGACCGGATAGGTCATCTTATGATTTAAAGCTAAAATTTGTGTTCTGAGGCCTTGAAAAGCTCATTTTATCTCTCCACGATTTGCATGCGTAGTCCGAGCGTGTTTTCAGAAAGCTTTTATGTTGAAAGTTGATAAAATAAGGATTTTTGATTAAAAACTTTATTTGAGTTGACTTCGATCAATATTTTTGGTAAATGGGTCCAGATTCGTGCTTTGACAGTACCGGTGGTTCCGTATCAAAATATGTGACCTAGGCGTATGCCCGAAATCAAATTTGGAGGTCCTTAGCCCGAGTTATGAATTTTTGTTAAAAATTAAAATCTGAAAAAATTTATTGATTTTTTAGAAAAGTAATGATGTTTGATCTTGTTGGCATCATGTCTTTATTTTGGTTCCAGAGCTTGGTACGGTTTCAATATAATATTTAAGATATGTCTGTGAAATCTGATGAGAAATGGAGTTGGTTTGATGTGGTTCGGACGTCCGGTTGTGGAAATAGGAATTTCAAAGTGTTCTTGAGAATTTTATTTGATTTGGTGCTAAATTTGTGGTTTTAAGTGTTATTTTGGTGATTTGACCGCACGAGCAAGTTTGTATGACATTTAAAGACTTGTGTGCATATTTAGTTTGGAGCCCCGAGGGCTCGAGTGAGTTTCAGATATGCTACAAAGTGTTTTGAACTTAGGAATTATAGCTGGTGTGCTTCTGGTCTGCAGACTTCGCATTTGCGAAGAAATTATCACATTTGCGAGTGGTGGGCGGGGAGGGGCAGCTTCGCAATTGCGAAGCATTGATCGCATTTGCAAACCATGGGTCGCATTTGCAACGTTAGCAGGCTTTGGTAAACCTTCGCATTTGCGAACCCCAGATCGCAAATGCGATACCTGCAACTAGTCAAAATGATTTCGGACGGGATTTTTCTCCCATTCTTCAAATTTTCAAAACCTGAAACACAAGAGGCGATTTTCCAAAGAACTCTTTTTCCCAAAACATAGGTAAGTGATTCTACACTAGTTTCTTTCAATCTTTCACTTTATTGTACAAGATTTCAACCTAGAATCTAAGGTTTTCATTGTGGAATTGGGGATTTTTGGGTAGAAACTAGGTATTTTGAAATTTGGGGATTTAGACCTCAAATTGAGGTCAGATTCCAAAACCAATTGTATATCCGGCTCGGGGGTGAATGGATAATCGGGTTTTGATCTGAATTTTGGGTTTGGACCAAGCGGAACCGAGTGTTCACTTTTGCTGAATTTTTCAATAATGCCCTAAATTGAATTCTTATTGATCGTGGGTGATACCTAAGGCTTATTTTTGAAACTTTTGGTTGGTAATTTGCTAGATATTGTTGGTTCGGAGGCGTATTTGAAAGGCAAAGCTGTTGTCGCGCCCCCTTTTCTCAGAAAATCGAGTTTCGACATTGACAAATATTTTAAGGAAGGGTTTTAAAAGATAAGAGTCGCCACCTAACAATTTTTAAGGTGCGTTTTAGGCACCTATTTGCAGATAACTCTGGATTAACTAGTTGCGTCACCAAAGATCGGGTAAGGGCTCAAATTACCTTGAGGAGGAGGTGTTAGGCACTCTTCGAGGTCCACAATAGTGGGTCCTGGCCGAACTTGAATTATATGAATTATTATAAGATAAAGGATAAATAAATAAAATGATTGATTTAAAAAAAAAGATGGGGGGTCCTAATTTTTTTAGCCTGAAGGATCACCCTGTGTAACATAAATATTACTTCGTAACTCCCTCAAGGTGGGGTGTTACTCATATTATTTAGCGGGCACTGACTATCATCTCCTGCTACCCGATTACTATCATTAGGTTATTTACCTAAAGCGCACTAGTTAATTCTAAGTCGTACCCTACGTGCACTACCCGTCCCGTGCCTATGGTCCAGGAGGCATTTGGACCTTTATCTCAGGGTGGTGCTAAACTTTAACTTAGGTTGCTCAAAATAAAAAATACTAAGCAACATACAAAACGTTTTGAACTTTCACTTATAATCAAATAAGGGCTCAATTTGGCCTTCGCAGTTAGACAACAAATGCACTGATTAACAAAGACAGTTGCAGATTTTAACAAGTTGGAGTTGCAGAAACCTATAGGCAGGATCTCTATGTAATTTTGGATTTATTGAGCGTGCAGTTTAAAATCTCTGAAACATATATGGTTGCCTACTGATTACAGGTATTGCCTACTGATTACAGGTATAAGAGATTAGACCTACAGACATGATATCTAGGCATTTTTATGCAGTAACTAATAGGGGTAATCACAAGATTATGTTCACAATTGGTTAATTGAGTCCTATAGGCATGGTTTCTAGTGATGATGATTAGCACAACGTTGAAGACTCTTAAAAAACGAGTGGGACAATTAAGTAAACTGAATCATTGAGTTCTATAATTGCAATTGGTTTAGATCATATAGGCATGAATTCTATAATTAAAACTAATTTTAGATCCTATAGGCTTGATTTCTATAATTGAAACTGATTTTAGATCCTATACGCATGATATCTATTGAGCGCGGTACATGTTGTAAATGGGGTTATTAGCATTCATTTCGTATAGGCATAATATCAAGTGATCGGACAGAAATAAATATAATAGCAGGTAAAACATTTATCCAAAGATCATGCTTGTGCAGGTATTAGGCAAGCTAAGTCAAGTGTGTGATTTCCTAATATCATGACTTCTATGGGACTCATGTAATCGAACAACACATATAGAAAACATTGTCACGTCCTATAGGCATGTTCTCTACCCATGAAATATGGATATGGAATTCTACCCATCCCCTTTTACTAACACCCCGATTGTTTCTACAAAGTGTTAGTACATGCCCAAATTAACAAGTAAAATAGTAATATTATATGACATTAGACATGCCTATAGCAGGCCCAAATAAATAATTAAATACCCAGCCTTGCCGGGCCTTCAACATTTTTGGCCTAGCATACCACACACTCATAGGTCCATATGGGATTTCAGAACCCTTTAGTGAACCACAACACCAAACATTGCATCACTTGTAATCAACACAGTACGAGATAGGGAGGTAGGATATTAAGGATAGGCTGTAGAAGTTGAAGAGTGACTAGAGCCTAACCCTAGTGTGTCAGAGTTCACAAGGGCCTCAATTGGACCCCGAACAGTGCTTACACTAGGGAGGCCAACAACAGAACCTCGATAGCCTTGGCTTTCAGCCGGCTAAGAATAGGAATTTAGAATGCCAAAGTAACCAGTAAGGAGGGTAGATAAAGATCACTAAATTGAACATACATCACAAATAGTCAAGCAAGCCAGCAGGTTCGGCAAGGTGTACATAGCAAAGTACCACATAAACTAGAATCATAGGAACTAGGAGAAGAGACAGGTTTGCAAGCATATATAGGTTGCATTAGTGGACATCTAAGGGTCTGAATTAACTTAGCCTCACCTAGTGCTACAATAATCATTACTTGAACACAATAGAGGGATACACATGCTGATAACCATAGAAAGGAGAGCACAACAGCTAAACCAAGACATACTAGGAAACATGTTAACACCAGAGTCTTAAAAAAAAGAGTTGGAAATCTAGGACAACATGAAACGAGTTTGAACAAGTCTTAAAATGCTCAAATATACACAAGATTCATTGAAAGTTCATTAAAACCAAAGGGTTCTCGTAGAGCTAAGGCATTATTTAAGCTAAATATGCAAATCAACATATAACCACCATACTGAAGTCCAAATCATGTTAAGATGCTATATGGGTATAGAACTAATCCTAGGAGATAAGAGATCACATGATGCAGAGCATGACATGAAAAGTAGACTATTCTTAGGCCTCAATTAACACAGAAAGATGTCAAAGATGAACACCATCACGGTTGAACCAAAGTTCAGATACATGCGCAAAAAGAAGGAAAGAAATTAAACATTATGAAGGTTTAAACACTAACCCGTGGAAAGCTAAAAGAATGTAGAGTATAGAAGTAAAAACCCCAAATCCTCAATGCTTCAGGGTTCACAAGAGTCTCGAGAATGGGCTCCGAGCAGTGCTTGCACCGGAGAAGGTTATTCAATAGTTTCAAAGAGTTTGAAAGTAGCAATGAGTGAGCGAGAGAGTAATGAGAAAACAGTCATCAAATTCTGGGGTCTCAAACCTCTCTTGAGAGGGGTTTATATAGTAGAAATCAAACGAGTAAACATGCAAACAAATTATTCGAACACAAACATGGAAAGTTATACTAGAATTAATCAGAATCAATTTTGGGGAAAATAATACATAAAATAAGGGAGGTTAATAAATTAACAGAGAGCGCATAATCACACACATAACACTAAATATAAGAGAATACAATAGAGAATAAGGAAAATATCATACAAAGATCAATTAGAGTCAGATTTAAGGCGAAATAAAGTAAAAATAAGGGAAACACGGTGAGTCGAACAAAAATAAAGGAAATATCAGTCCAACACAAAAAAGGGAATAGTATCAATCGAAAATCGGTAAAGAATAGGGTATAATCTCAAACTCTAGTTGAGACTGACACATTGAATCGGACCAAAATACAAGGGATCGTTCAATATATCATGTATAGAGACGGAAGACCATTCAGATCTTCATGGAATCAAAGTGAATCGGTCCATTATTGAGAGGTAGTTCTTGCCAAAAATAGGGAAAGAACTAAGTGATGCCAAAATCATGCATATAACAATATAGTATTATAAAATAGGTAAGTGAATTATGGAGTGATTCCATGTTTGAATCGAAATCAGAGAAGATTAAGGGTTAATGCGGCTAGGGTTTAACAGAGAAAAAAGGAGGGTTTGAGGGGGTTCAAAGGAGGCTTGTGAGAGACAATGTCTCTAGGGTTTGGGAGGTCAGGTTATAAGAGAAGAGGGGTTAAGGGTTGTGAGCCGTTGATCATTTTTTATCAACAGCTGTGATTTAAGGGGTCTGGGTCGGCTTGGTCGGGTAGGATTGGGCCTAGGATTTATTGGGCTGGGGTTTGGGTAGTTTAGGTCGGAAAAATAGATAAAATTTGGGCTATTATTTAAATACCCAACATTTAGTAAGAAATAATTTATAAAATAATTAATTAAAATGGAAAAATATTATTTGTACACTAAAATAATTAAAAATAATAACTTAACATTATAAAAATATAAAAAATTATTTTCTGCATAATAATATAGTTATACATTAATATGGGCTATTATTGCAAAGATGTGCAAAAAATACAAATGTAATTATAAAAATGTACTGAAAAATATTTAAAAATTATGTGGGTATAAAGGATAAATTTAGATGATTAAATCATCATAAAAATTATTTGAAGGATAATTATTAAATATTTATATGTAATAAAAATGCAAGAATAAATTGGTTTAAAGCCTTTAAAAATTGTAAAAAATTATGAAAATTATTTATGTATGCTTATAAATCAAATGATGATGCATATGTACTATTTTGAAAGTATATGTATATATATTTAAAATACGAGGAAAAAATTAGGTATCAAAAGTTGTGATTGAGCTTTGAGTGGCCTTTAGAGCGAGGTAAGTGTTATGTCTAACCTTGACTTTAGGGAATTGGAACCCCCGAACTTTATGTTATTTGAATTCCATGTTAGGGGTGTATATGTGATAAGTGTATTTTACTTGATTTTTAACATATAATTTCTTTGAAAAATTATCATATTATTTCATACTTTGTCTAAATTATGCAGGAAATGTTAAAGAAGTATTGGTCCGGAAATAAGAAGATTACAGAGGAAAAATTAGAAAAACGGACAAGCTAAAGTAGAGTAAAATATGGTGCTAAAGAAAGACGTAATTTGCTACAACAAACTATAACTGACTCATAACCGGCTACAACAAACCATAGCCGATCCATAACCAAAGAAGCTCATAACCAAGCATAACAAGGCCACAACCAGCCATGACAAGTTCATATCCAGAAGATAATTGAAAATATTGTCATGGCTTGCCTATAAAGAGGCATCGTTCGTGAAGGGAGAAAGGGGAGAAGTGAATATTGAGCAGAAAGTTTTTCCTTTCTCATTGTTCTTTAGTTTTGCTTCTGTTTCATCTTTTAGCCATTATACTGGCTTCATTTCTAGTTCCGAATAAATTGTAGTATTGGAAATTACTCTAGTTCCTATTTTTAATTAAATAGGGAAAAATATTCTCTTGAATATTTCTTTCTATTTTCTTATTTAATGGGCAAGATTATTTTTATTGTCGTTATTGGATCCAATATGGGGTAACTTTTCTTGTGTTGGAAAAAATAACAGATCTTAATATTTTATATAGTAGTAGATATTATTCTTCAATTTCACATGCTTGAGCTGAAGCTTTTTATTTAAATTTTATCTGCTTTATAGTTGGGTGTTATTTAATTTATTAACATCTATCTATTTCGTACTATATATTAACTTCTTACTAATTATGTAATCGAAAGAGGCAGAAGAAGTAATACTTAATTTTGGTATTGATAGATGTTAACCTATATTTAGTGAAATCTAGCTCATATATGTTAAAATTAATTCTACACTTATTTGTAATCGAAAGAGGCGAATATTGTAGTAATCAATTATAACAAGTAGGGTAACCGAAAGGGACCTACTAAAAAGAGCATGTTTTAGTACAAGTATATATTTTTGGTTATTTAATATTACCATTTTAACGATTAATTTGTATAGCCGAGAGGAGTGCAATTAATTGTTCAATAATAGTAATAATATATAAATGTAATCGTTAGAGGCATTTATACATTTATGAGAAATAAAAATTGAAGGATAAATGTATCTACTATATAATAAAAATATTAAGTGAAGTCAGGATCCCAACACCTTTTTATTATATTTGTGAAAAACAAAATATTTTCTATTGCTCCATTCGTGCATTTTTAGTTATTTAATTTAAAACTCAACTCTTTCTGATTTTTTCAAATAGTAACTAAAACAAGAAACATTTGTAGAATAGATAAATCCATCTCTCTGGGTTTGACATCTTTCTATACTATTATTTGACAGAGTACGAGTTAAAATTTTATATACACTAGACACTCGTCAAATTTTTGGCGCCGTTGCTGGGGATTGGCTAAAGTCTACTACAGATTAATTATTTTACTACTAATTTGAGATTTATTTTTATTATCTAATTATTTTAACTTTTCTACAAAAATTTCAAAAAGTGTATGACCCGTTCCTCTTCTAGAGAACTAGTCAAATACGATCCTGAAATTAAAAAATCCTTGCGGTTGCTGTGAAAAGAATAATCCTCACGATCTCAAATTTTCACATCAGAGGAAATGGAGAACGAAGAACTCAATAACCAACTTCCACCACATCAAGTAGAAGAACAGTTTGATGAGGTGGCCACACGACGTGATTAGAATACTCCGTGGTTTTGCAAGGCCAGAACATTTTGAAGGAGAATAAAGTGTTAGGAGACCACCAATTGCAACAAATAACTTTAAAATCTGCACAGGCTTGATTCAAACCATTCAACAGTCATGTCAGTTTACTGGTGATGCAAGTGAAGATCCTCACACTCATTTAATTGATTTTCTTGAATTAGTTGAAACTTGCAGGTATAATGGAGTCACAAAAGATGCTATCAGGTTGCGGCTTTTTCCTTTTTCATTAAAAGGTGAAGCCAAAACATGGTTGCGAAGTCTACCAAGAGGTTCCATTACAACATGGGACCAAATGACCTAAAGATTTCTTAATAAATATTTTTCACCTCCAAAAACATTTAAAATGAAGCAAGAAATTAATAATTTTATGCATACAGATTCTGAATCTGTATACCAGTCATGAGAAATATTAGCAGCAATGTTAAGAAAATGCCCACATCATGGTATCCAAGACCCTGACATTTTATATATTTTCTATCACGGTCTTAAACCCTCTGCTGGAAATGTAATTGATGCAGCATCAGGTGAATCAATAATGAAAAAAACTACTGTAGAAGCAATGCAATTGCTTAATGAGATTTCGAAAAATGCTGTTCAATGGCCCTCAGACAGAATGATTACAAAAAAACAACAGGACTAAATCAAGTTGAAGCTTTGAATTTATTGACACAACAAATTGCGACTTTAACACAAAAAGTGGAGGTTTTTCAGGTAGGTGCTCACTCATCATCCCAACTTGAGAATTATGATGTTTGTCAAGGTAATAATCCGAATCATGAATGTCAAGCTTCAACACAAAATGAGGAACATGTAAATGTGATTGGTTATAGAAATAATTACTCATTTGGTAGTCCCATGGAACAAAAATATCTAGGATTTCAATGGAGTAATCCTAATGGTGCTGAAAATCCTCAAAGATTTTTAATTAAAAGCAGCAGGTACAGGGACCACCTGGTTTTTAAAATCAAAATAGAGGGAAACAAAATTTTCAACAATATCAACAGCAGTCTCAAAGAGCTCATCAACAAAGCCTTGAAGACCTGATGTACAAATTCATTAAAACTACTGACGAGAAGGTTGAAACTCAACATTCAGCTATCAAGAATTTGAAAATTCAGGTAAGCCAATTAGCAAACCTCATGTCCGGAAAAATTCAAGGTGCACTGCCAAGCAACACTGAGAAAAATCCAAAAGAACACCTCAAAGCCATCTCTCTACGATCAGGTAAATCTTTTAATGATCCATATGCAGATAGAGAAGGAAAGCCACAAGAAGTGGAAAAGGTAAATAAAGGTGAGAATAAAATAGAATCTAAGTTTCCAAAAGAACAAAAGAATGGAGGAAAAAATATACAAGAAAATGAATTGATAGCAAATCGTCACTCTGTACCTCTCCCTTTT
Organism: Nicotiana glauca; assembly: GCA_026770625.1. Classification (NCBI taxonomy): domain Eukaryota; kingdom Viridiplantae; phylum Streptophyta; class Magnoliopsida; order Solanales; family Solanaceae; genus Nicotiana; species Nicotiana glauca. Next base: position 94,893 of record MU684001.1, read on the forward strand.
CCCCAAAAGATGAAAAGAGAAAAGCTTGACAAATAATTTTCAAAGTTTCTAGATATTTTGAATCAACTTTACATTAACATACCTTTCATAGAAGCTTTGACACAAATGCCTTCATATGCTAAATTTTGTTAAAGAAATTTTGTCAAGTAAAAGAAAATTGGAAGAAGTTTCAGTGGTAAAGCTTACAGAAAAATATAGTTCTATACTTCAAAATAAGCTTCCACAGAAACTTAGCGATCCGAGAAGTTTTACAATTCCTTGTACCGTGGGAGGTACTCACTTTGAAAAGGTGTTATGTGATTCAAGTGCTTCAATAAATCTAATGCCTTTTTCAATTTTCAGGAAATTAGAGCTTGGTGAAATGAAGGGTACTGGCGTGTCTCTTTAATTAGATGATCAAAGTACTAAGAACCCAAAAGGAATTATTGAAAATATCCTTGTCAGAGTTGACAAATTTTTATTTCCAGTAGATTTTATAGTGCTTGAAATGGAAGAAAATACTGAGGTACCATTAATTTTAGATAGACCATTTCTCGCAACAGGGAGAGCGATTATTGATGTTCATCAAGGACAATTAATATTGTGAGTTGATGAGGAAAGAGTGATTTTTGACATACAGAAAATCATGAAATTTCCAGGGGAAAGTCATCATCATCTTGTTTTCAAATTGACTTACTAGATGACCTTGTAGATGAATACAAAGATAATCAGTTAATTACTGATTCATTAGAGAGATATTTTGCTAGGTCAGGTACCATAAGTGATGACAAACCCCATCATTAGAGAACAAGCTGAAATACTAGAAAAAGAGTCAGAAAATGAGAAAGTCTCAAAAGAAGGAGTTCAATTAAAAATTAAACTCAAAGAACTTCCTTCTCATTTAAAATATGTGTTTCTTAAACCTGAATTATTTCCAGTAATCATTTCATCCTCTTTGACTATAGAAGAGGAAAGCAAACTGATTGGAGTCATGAGAAAACACAAAAGGGCCTTAGGGTGGACTATAGATGACATCAAAGGAATCGATCCAGCTATTTGTATGCATATAATTCTTATGGAGAATGATTATAAGCCAATAGTTCAACCCCAAAGGAGACTAAACCTAGCAATGCAAGAAGTCGTCAAGAAAGAAGTGGTGAAACTTCTAGCAGCAGGTATCATTTATCCAATATCTAACAGCCCTTGGCTAAGTCCTGTGCAGGTAGTACCAAAGAAGGAGGTATGACAATAGTAAAAAATAAAAATAATGAACTCATATCCACTAGAACAGTTACAGGATGGAGAGTTTGTATTGATTACAGGCGACTTAATGATGCCACAAGGAAAGATCATTTTCCTTTGCCTTTTATTGACCAAATGCTTTAAAGAGTTGCAGGCCATAGTTTTTATTATTTTCTTGACGGATATTCTGGGTATAATCAGATACCAATTGCTCTAGAAGATCAGGAGAAAACCACATTCGCATGCCCCCAAGGTACGTATGCTTACAGAAGAATGCCATTTGGACTATGTAACGCTCCTGCTACATTTCAGCGTTGCATGTCAGCAATTTTTTCAGATATGACTAAAAAATTTCTTGAAATTTTCATGGATGATTTCACACTCTTTGGTAAAACATTTGAAGATTGTCTCTATCATCTAACTTTGGTGCTTAAAAGATGTGAAGAGACAAATCTGGTTCTTAATTGGGAAAAATATCATTTTATGGTGACCAAGGGAATTGTTTTAGGACATAAAGTTACTGCTAAAGGAATAGAAGTTGATAAGTCTAAAATTGATCTTATAGCAGGATTACCCCCTCCTACCACTGCTAAAGGCAGTAGAAGTTTCTTAGGGCATGCAGGTTTTTATAGAAGGTTTATAAAAGACTTTTCAAAAATTTCTAAACCTATGACTAACCTATTGATGAAAGATGTGAAGTTTGAATTTTCAGATGATTGCAGAAATGCATTTGAGTTTCTTAAGGAACAATTGACTAATGCTCCAATTGTTGTTTCTCCTGATTGGAGCCAGCCATTTGAAATAATGTGTGATGTAAGTGATACAACAGTAGGAGCAATATTGGGACAAAAGAAAAACAAGATCTTTAGACCCATATACTATGCTAGTAGAACACTCAATGAAGCTCAGATGAATTATGCAACAACCGAGGAGGAGTTATTGGCAGTAGTATTTGCATTTGACAAATTTTGTTCTTATTTGATAGGAACAAAGGTTACAATGTTCACTGATCATGCAGCCTTAAATTATCTATTAGCAAAGAAAGATGCTAGACCTAGATTGCTAAGATGGATACTCCTTTTGCAAGAATTTGATCTCGAAATAAAAGATAGAAAAGGTTCAGAAAATCAGGTAGCTGATCATTTGTCACGTCTAGAGAATCCTCCTACTGAAATACTAGATATCCAAGAGGAATTTCTTGATGAGCATATCTTGTCTGTCGTAACAGTTGTAAATAGACCTCCTTGGTTTGCTGATATTGCCAATTATTTAGCTGGAGGGTGGATTCCAAAAGATTTTTCTTATGATCAAAGAAAAAAGCTTAAAAAAGAGGCTAGACATTATTACTGGAAAGATCCTTATTTGTTTAAATTTTGTGCAGATGACATAATCAGGAGATGTGTACCTGAAACAGAAATGAACAATATTTTAAGTCATTGCCACGATGGAGCTGTAAGAGGACATTACGGAGGAAGAAAGACAACAGCTAAAGTACTTGAAGTTGGATTTTATTGGCCTAGTTTATTCAAAGATGCAAGAAATTATGTTGCCACTTGCGATAAATGCCAGAGAAGCGGTAACATTTCAAAAAGGGATGAGATGACTATTAATTCTATCATTGTTTGTGAAATATTTGATGTTTGGGGCATTAATTTTATGGGTCCTTTTCCTCCTTCAAACGGCTATGAATATATTTTAGTCGCTGTTGACTATGTTTCAAAATGGGTAGAAGCAATTGCTGCTAGAAAAAATGATGCTCATATTGTTTGTACTTTTCTCAAGAAAAATATTTTTTCCAGATTTGGAATTCCACGAGTTATCATAAGTGATCAAGTAATTCATTTTATAAACAGTCAATTTGCTAGTTTGTTGTCAAGATATGAAGTTACTCATAAAACAGGAACTTCATATCATGCTCAAACAAGCGGACAAGTAGAAGTATCCAATAGACAATTAAAAAGAATTTTGGAAAAAACTGTTGGTTCTTCTTGAAAAGATTGGTCTTTAAAATTGGATGAAGCGTTATGGGCATACAGAACTGCTTATAAAACTCCCATAGGCACATCTCCTTATAGACTAGTTTTTGGGAAAGCTTGTCATTTACCTGTAGAGTTAGAGCATAAAGCATATTGGGCTATAAAATTGTTGAATCTAAACTTACCAAATGTAGATAAAAATCGTCTATTGCAACTTGATGAATTGGAAGAGTTCATACTTAGATCATACGAAAATGCTAAATTGTACAAGGAAAAGACAAAAAAGTGGCATGACAAGCTCATCTGCCATAAAGATTTTAAAGTGGGATATCATGTTCTGCTGTACAATAGCTGATTGAGATTATTCCCAGGAAAGTTCAAGTCACGCTGGATAGGACCATATATAGTAAAAGGAGTGACCCCCTATGGTGCCATTGAAGTACAACATACAGATGGGGGAGACAAATGTGACGACCCGGCCCGTCGTCACGTGAGTTACCGCTCTGTTTTCCCCATTTTCAACTTCTTTATGCTTCATTATCCGTATCTTATGTGATCGAGTTGGTTTGGAGTGGTTTTTATAAGAAACGAGACACTTATTCTCTTTTAAGAAGGCTTAAGTTGGAAAAGTCAACCGAATATTGACTTATGAGTTAGAGGGCTCAGATATGAATTCCGATGTTCAGTTAGCTCCGAGAGGTGATTTGTAACTTAGGAGTGTGACCGTATGTGATTTTGGAGGTCCGTTGTAGAATTAGGCTTGAATTGGCGAAGTTAGTATTTTGACGATTTTTGGTTGATAGGTGAGATTTTGATCCGAGGGTCGGAATGGAATTCTGAGAGTTGCTGTAGCTTCGTTAGGTGATTTGAGAGATGTGTGTAAAATTTTAGGTCATTCGGACGTAGTTTGGTTGGGTTTTTGATCGAATGCGTGTTTTGAAAGTTTTAGAAGAACTTAGGCTTGAATTCGATGTAATTTGATGGTTTTGGTGTTGTTTGACGTGGTTTGAAGCCTTGATTAAGTTTGTATTGTATTTTGGGAAATGTTGGTATAATTGTTTAAGGTCGGGAGGGCCTCGGGTAGATTTCGGAAGGTTAACGGAATGGAAATCGGACAAAAAGGTTGTTGGAATTTTTTGCTGCAGAAGTTGTCTTGGACAGCAACAGTGCAATCGCGGAGCCTATTTCGAAAGCTTATATCTCAAAATACATAACAAATCTGTAAACGTACAAAGCATGAAAGTTGTAACCCTTACATTCTAGTTTCCAGAAAGCTAAACCATTAATTATTTTGGTAGTTGTACAGAAAGTTATGTTCGATAGAATAAGGGTTGGTAATGCTATTTTAAAATTTTCCAGAAATGTTTGATGCGAGGAGGCTACTTTGGAAAATTATACCTCGAAATCCATAAGGAATCTGAAAATTTGTAAAACATGAAAGTTGTAGCCCTTACTTACTAGTTTCCAGAAAGTTAAACAGTTGATCATTTGAATATTTCTACAGAAAGTTGTGACCGATTTACTAAAGGCTGGTAATGCTATTCTTTCTCTAGAACAGGCGAAATCGCATGTATCAAATGCGATTTATAAGTCTCAATTAACAAATGCAACTTGCCTGGACAGATTCTTATACACGAGAGTTAGCCATTTTTACTCATTCTTGAGTTTTGAGTCTTGGATTTAGACGATTCCAAAGGGGATTTTCACGACTTCGACTTGGGTAAGTGTTCTATATCCGAAAGTGATTATATTTCATAAATCCATGTCCATATTCATCGTTTAATTCGGATTTAAATGGAAGAAATTGGATTTTTTGCAAAACTTTTCAAAAATGAAAAATTAAGATTTAGAGGTCGAGTTTTTGTTGGAATTTGATAATTTTGGTATGGTTGAACTCGTATCGGAATGAGTTGTTGGATTTTATGAGTTTTGTCGGATTTCGAGACGTGGGCCCCACAGGCAAATTTTGGGTTAATTTCGGATTTTGTCGGAAAAGTAGTATTGTCATATGGAATTAATTTCTATAATTAGTATTGACTGAATTGAATTAACTGTGGCTAGATTCAGATCGATTGGAGGCCGATTCGAGGAGAAAAGGCATTTCGGAGTAGGATTTTGCTCGGATTGAGGTGAGTAATGATGTTAAATGATGTCCTGAGGGTTTGAAACCCCGGATTGCACATCGTAGTGCTATATTGAGGTGAAACACGTGCTGGATGATGAGTGCGGGGCCTTTTACTACTGGGGATTGTGACTTGGTCCATCCCGATTGATGTTTTTACTGCATACTTGACTGAGATTGATTTGTTATCATCATGATTTGGATTGATTTCCATATTTGGGCTTCGTGCCAATTATTTGAACCCTTCGGGGATTTTTATCACTATTTCCTCACTTTTTTGACTTTATTTGAACTCAGTCCTGTTGATATTTATGGTTTTACCAACTCCGCCACTTTTATACAGATTTGAAACTTAAATGATATTTCTAAATGATATTATGGGCTGAGAACCACTGTTTTACAAATGCCCGAGGGGCTTATGATGATTTTCGGACTAAGTAAGGCGGAAGGCCATATGTGAGGATATGTTGAGTGATATGAGGCTGAGGGCCTGAGATACTATTTATGCCACGAGGTGGCTTGAGTGATGTGAGGAGGCTTTCAGGCCTTGTGAGTAATGTGAGGAGGCTTTTAGGCCTTATGAGTGATGTGAGAAGGCTTTCAGGCCTTATGTTATTATGTGAGAAGACTTTCAGGCCTTATTATTGCGATTGGGCTGTAGGAGCCCCTCCGGAGTCTGCACACCCCCAGTGAGCTCCGTCGACGTTAAATGGATCGGGCTGCACGCTGCAGCGATATATGGATCGGGCTGCACGCCGCAGCGATTACTATATGAGAGTGCTTTAAGAGTGAGCCCGAGGGGCTGATACTATTCTGAGTTACTGATACTGAGCCCGAGGGGCAGATTTCTACTGATTATTTACTAAGAAATTACCCGTTTACTGGTTTTGAAAGAGATTTCATTTGATATTTCACCGATTTACTGATTTTAAGTGATTTCACTGCTTCTGCATAGAATGTTGTGTGGCTTGACGTGTTTTCTTGCTTTTAGCCATTACTTATATTTATTACTCACTGGGTCGGAGTACTCATATTACTCCCTGCACCGTGTGTGCAGATTCAAGCATAGCAGGTTTCCACTCCTGAGAGCTGATCCTTCCAGTCCAGGCGGTGTTGACTACGAGGTAGCTGTTGGCGTCCGCAGCCCCCGTGACTCCTTTATATTATTATTTCCATGTTATTCGAATTATTGTATCGGATTTCGTATTTAGTAGACTTGTGTCAGGATTTCTTAGTTGCTCATGACTTGTGATACCCCGGTTAGGGCTGTGTTGGGTTGGATTTCTGCATTTTTATCTATACTTCGGCTATTTGGTATTATTAAACCATGTTGCACTATATTTGTGTTAAATAATTGTTTTAAAAGGATGAATTGGGTTTACTGGTTGGCCTTGTCTTCACGAGAGGCGCCATCACGACCAGGTTCGGGATTTGGGTCGTGACAACAAATTCAAAGTAAACGGTCATCGTTTGAAGCCTTGTATCAGGAGATTCTTTGACAAACAGGCTTCAACAATCCTTTTTGCCTAATTTTTAAAATAAGTCGAGCTGGCGATGTTAAACTCAGAACTATTTTCTTCCCCTCTTTAATCTTTTAAGTAATTATTAGTAGTAACATATATTTCCTTTTTAGTAAATATATATAAAATTAAATTAATTTTTCTTCTTATAAAAAAAAGTTAAAAAATAATAATAATTGCATGTTTGTATTATATTATATATATATAGATGTGTATGTAGTATGTATTAATATATTTTGCCATGATGAAAGAAAAACACTCCCATAATTTAGACAATGAAAGATTTTTCCTACCATGAAAAAGAACATTTCTTTGCTATAATCTTGTCTTTGTTATATGAGAGAAACTTTGAGAAGCCAAGAAAAAGGAAATGAGGCTAGAATCAGAAAAAATCAGGGAAGCTCCTTTATCTCCTTTTACTGTTAATTTATTTTGTCATGAGGACATGACATTATTTAAGCTTGGGGGGTAGAGGAATATATTTGTTATATGTGTTTTTTTTAGTTATACATATAAAAAAAATTTGAGTTGCCTTTTTCCTAAGGCAACTTACTTCATTTACTTCCATGGATATCTTGTTCGGTTCTTTGCCATGGTTGTAATATTTTGAATCGAATATTTTTTTTTAAAACTTTTAGTTATTTTAACTTATTTTGGTAAATAAGTTGGCTAAACTTGATTTGACTTGAAAAGTATGTGTCACGACTCAAAATCCACTAAGGATCGTGGTGGCGCCGGACACTGCTGTCAGGCAAGCCAACCAAATTACATATTCAAAATTTCGTTTTAATACTTTGAAAATCTAGGATTTTCCTTTAAATTTAGCAATTTTAAAGAATATAGTCTCAAATCAAATCTAAATGATAAGCAGTTAATACAATACTTCAAACCATCCCAGATCCCGGTGTCACAAGTGCATGAGCATCTACTGACAAGAAAATAAAATACAACATCCATCCGGAATATAGTGGATAGGAAGTAAATACAGTACATTGGAAGGGACTGCTCTAGCTGCGGCCGTCTCGAATGATGCAGCTCACCTAGTCCCAGAGTCATACGCGCTGCTACGCCCAGTAGGCCACTAGGGTTACATATACCTGTGCAACAAAAATGCACAGAAGTGTAGTATGAGTACGTAAACAATGTGTACTCAATGAGTATCCCGCCTAATCTCGAAGAAGTAGAGACGAGATGGTCGACTTCAATACTTGCTAGAGGTCCAGTAATAATATACTAAAAGTGTGAGGAAATCATGGATTTGTATAGCAATTCTAACTCACAAAGCAGGAAAACATGTAAACACCTTTAACAAATAATAAAGGATTTTCAAGGTTTACTTTTCATTATCTTATCAATTTATATCAACCCATGAAAGGCAATATCAACATTTAAAATTCTCAGGAAACAATATATATCATGCGCAAATCATGCCAAGGTCGACGGCTCGCTCTAATAGAAATGTAAATTGTGCACTGCTGAGGGTCGAACGGCACGAACCATAGATGCATCTATTTAATCTACCGAGGCTTACGACCCGTTCCATAAATAAACACATACCCTGCTCACGAACCATGCATGCGACGCAGGTACACATAGGGATACATGCTCAATCAGTCAATTAAGAATTTATCGGGGAATATTATCCAAATAAAACCAATTCTCCTTTAACAAATTTTAAGAAATGAAGTTTAATAATCCTTTTAGAAATTCACTTACTAATTCAATGTGATTTAAGCAATTCAAGCTATCAATGGGTTCATAAATAATCNTACCACACTCCAAAACTAGCCAACGGTTATGCAAATCCATTAATATATGCTCAAATATTCAATACATTCTAATTTATAGCAATTCCTAACTCTGATCGAAAAGTAGACCAAAACGGCCTCAGGCCCACGTGCACGGAATCCGAAATTTTTTGAAGATAAAAATTACCCATGACCTTAGGAACTCAAATATATAATTTTCTCTAAATTCCATACCCAAACTCGTGGCTAAATTTCGAGAATATAATTTCTAGGTCTTTCTACCAAAATCCCAAATTTTTCTACACAATTCATGCTTAAATCCATACAAAATTGATGTATTTAACTCATAATAGGTGGGGATATCTTACCTTGTCGTTGATGACGAAAATACCCTATTGAAGCTCCCCAAAATCGCTCATGCCAAGTGAAAAATGGGAGAAGAATGACCAAACCCCGAGTTTAAAACAACCTTCTCCCTCCAGCTATTTCCGTACCTGCGGTCCCTTGACCGCTTTTGCGGTTCCGCAGGTGCGGTTAAATTATCGCTTTTGTTGTCCTTCCTTGGCCGCCCCTTTTTCGCTTCTGCAACAAGCCTCCCGTAGATGCGGTCCTCTCCAAGATCCTCTCTTCCGCTTCTCCGACCACTTCTCTGTAGATGCGGTCCCGCTTTAGCGGAACCTTGACCGCATCTGCGGTCCTCAAGCCTTTGACCAAAATCCGCACCTCCACCTTCCTAGCCGCTTCTACGGCTCCGCACCTGTGGCCCCTCTTCCGCAGGTGCGATTATGACAACAACCAGCAAATCCTCAACCTTCCAAAAATCCCATTTTTGATCCGTTAACCACCAGAAATCCACCCGAGACCCCCGGGACCCCAACCAATTATACCAACTAGTAACAAAACACATTACGGACTTGCTCGAGGGCTCAAATCACATCAAACAACACGAAAATCACGAATTACACCCCAATTCAAACTTTATGAACTTTAGAACTTCAAAATTCTACTTTCGATGCTTAAACCTATCAAATCACGTCCGATTGACCTCCAATTTTGCGCACAAGTCATATTCGTCATTACGGACCTGCTCCCACTTTCGGAATCAGATTCCAACCTCGATATCAAAAAGTCCACTTACGGTCAAACTTCTCAAAACCTTCAATTTTCTATCTTTAGCCAAATGACTTCAAAATGACCTACGGACCTCCGAATTCATTTCCGATCGCGCTCCCAACTCCAGAATTACCATATGGAGCTATTCCCAGACTCGGAATCCCAAACGGACATCGATAACACTAAAATGCACTTCAAGCCAAACTTAAGAAATTTCTTCCAAAATGGTAACTTCCACAATAGGCGCCAAAACGCTCCCGGGTTATCCAAAACCCAATCCGGACATACGCCCAAGTTCGAAATCATCATACAAACCTGCTGGAACCTTCAGATCCTGATTCCGAGGTTGTTTACTCAAAATTCCAATCCTAGTTCATTCTTTCAACTTTAAGCTTTCGAAATGAGAATCCTCTTTCCAAATCAACCCTGAACTTCCCAAAATTCGATTCCGACCACGCGTACAAGTCACAATCCCTGAAATGAAGCTGCTCATCGCCTCAGACTGCTGAACGACGCGCTAGGGCTCAAAATGACCGGTCGAGTCGTTACATTCTCTCCCACTTAAACATACATTCGTCCTTGAACGTGCTAAGAACTATACTGAAGTAGTCTGAAATCACTGTTTAACTTCTCATGCACCTCCCTGTGCTACCACAACTTAGCTGAGCACATTGGCTCGATAAATTCTGAAGATATTCCCTTTTATTCGAGCAAATAAGCCTTAGAGCCCAATTCCAACATCCGAAATTCTATGCCAGGCCTGTTTCCAACATTCGATCACCGTATCAATCACTATATGCTTTACTCAAACATGACTGCATAACTCTGCTGAATTCACACTTTGTATCACTTTACTCATAGGACCACAATAACATTTCTATTTGAATTAATCGAAATTCCACGAATCCGATGCTCCCATTGCACCTCATGACCTACATAGGTCTTACTCTAAGTGTTAGAATACTGCCACGATAGATGAGATGCCGAAATTCATAATCAACTGCCGAGTCAACCAATCATCGATTCTATACTTTTGACAATAAACATTACCACATTCTGAACCAAATAATGATCTTTGCTCCTTAATATACTTCATATAATCAGATTGCACTGATCCTAAATCCCATAATCTCATCTTACCCAGTACGAAATGCTCGGCAATAAGCCACTCCGAATGGGATCACAAGTCTCATATGACGCCACAATGTGCCAATAGGCCACCAATCCGAACACAACACAAACAGGAAATCAAACTCTGGAAAGAATTACCTAACTCCCGCACTATTACGGACTTTCCTCAGAAAATAGGAAGCAAGACATACAAAATTAGCATATAGAAAACTACACTCATCATCAAACTGTTGCAGCGTGCAACCTGATCCATACAGCATAACCATGACGGCGTGCCATCCGATCCTCACAATATAACCATGCCGGCATGCCACCCGATCCTCACAATATAACCATGGCGGCGTGCCACCCGATCCACACGTAGAACTCACATAAGGAGATACATATCGAGCTAATTTGCTCATTGCGATAAAATACCAAATCTAGGTCACAAGAACGCTAACTGCATAATGCCATCCCTGAGGGGACATATAGCGCGATAAGCTACAAAACTCTAGCACATCTGAGGTGCGATATATAGTCTGAATCTCAAGAGCCATCTTGCTCATAATACGTCATTGCCACGCGGAACCTCAACACATAAAATTTACCAAGCCGTCTCACAACTCATACGGCGCATTACATCATTACCTGGAATAGCTGATGACAAAATAACACCTCGACTGTTCCTCCATAAGGAATGCTCGCTGAACGAACACAACTGGCCTGATATAAAGCCCAATTTCACATTTTAATCCATCCACCGACCTCAAGTCGATCCTGATCATATCAAATTAAGCCAATGACCTTTCAAAGGTCCATACTAATTCCCCACCTCTCGTTACACACAAGGACAACCATCATAACCGGTGTACAATCCACAACTCAGAGTTCGAGTGCCCTCCAGGCATCCATTCTCAATTTAACGATATCATCACAATTCTTCATACTTGGTTTATATCTTTAATCAATCAAGTGGAGTCGTGCCACATTTATGCAATCTTCTTGTGGAACATACTCCCACAATCTACCATAACAATTAACTGGGTCTTACCTCCAACCTACCGACCGCATTAACGCCGATAAGCGATCAAGAATCATTAACCATGATACAAGCCCTCGTTACAAAATACCAATCTCAGGTGACGGTGAAGACAACCCCAACTTACTTTAATCATTGAACTATTTCCTTGCTCATCCGAGCCCGTGACATCCTTGTAAACACTGAACTGCAACCTTGATCCTCACTTCGTATTTCTATGCTACTCACTGCACCCAACGTGCCAACATACGATAGAATACGTTCATCATAACTCCGAAATCATTAGTATTTTAACACTTCATCATATACGAACTTTTCACTTAACTCACTTCGGGAGAATCATAGCAACACACAGGTAAATTCCCATAACCGTAGAATATGCAAATCTGCAAGTAGTGGTCCAAGCCACCATAGCCCTTTCGGAATCCACTTCCATTTAACAAGCCACAACAGTAGAATGGTTTAGAATTTTATCAATTACGGCGGCCGACAAACCTCACACGTACAACCACAAATTAAACGCATAACTCGATCACGCTGAATGAACAAATCACAGACCCCAATATGCCAAATTCAACTATGGCTAATCAATCCATTTCCCTCCAATTTATCTTTGATTGCTTTGGAAATAATACTAATTCTCTTCAACGCATAACATACTCCCTCTACACTCACCCCGAGTGACCTTGAATTGCGAGACCATGCTGTCTCAAATCTCACAAATTATTTCACATTTCTCAAATGCTACACCACAAGGTAACATATCATAGAACATTCTGGGCACCTTCTCATAAACTGCTACAAAGCTTGATTCTTAGTTGTACTTATAGGCTTGAAATCGTTGAGCACCACACTTTAACTTCCGAATTCACTATAACCATTATTGAGAGCCACCCGCTCTGACTTGGTCCCAAATATAATTCACTCTGTAATTCTTATAACACACAAATACTCTCCTGGCGAAGCACCCAGCAAAATCACTTCCTCTGAAACCTGTATCTATACCAGGCATAGATCCTGAACCTTTTTCCAAGTCCGAACATGAGCCAAGAAGGCTAACCATAGCACATCCTTAATAATTCCTCTGCTCAATTTACTACTTATGGTCTTTTCTCACAGCTGGGTTAATCTATCAATATGCTAATAACCATAAATCACGCAAGTAGTTAATCATGCAGCCCTATTATAAGCGGTGGGACTCTCCTACTTAGCTTGAAGCCATCATTTCACCATTCTTGAGTTCGCCCGACCTTTTTAACCTCTTATTGACTTAACCTCGCACCACCAATTATCAAAATCTCTCGGGATCTTCCTGTAAATCCCCATCTTTCATATTCTGAGTCATCATCCACATTCGTACGATCGATCTCTTTGTTGAACAACCAATATAATTCCTTGTAGAAGCTTCGCCAACCACGCGACCGCTAATCTGCTCACG
>MU684005.1:0-23170 GCA_026770625.1 Nicotiana glauca
CATGGATATCCAACCGCCATTCCGGCTAATAGGGACAATATCGAACATATAAGTTCAGAACACTTGCTCACACAACCTTGGTGCTCAATCCATAGGCAAAGATCCGGCCTCAAGTCCTCCGGACTAGCCCGATATACTCACAATGATTACCTCTCACCCCTCGATAAGGGAATCACAAGCCATCAAGGCACATATAATACTGAGCACTAATGCGCCTACATACGTGTAGAAGAAATTTCAAGAGTTATATTCCAAGCTGAATCAAGTACGCACGATAAGAATTCCAAAAATGGGAAGTTTTTCCTAAAGGTTCTGCAGCCTCTCGAGGATAAATACAGATGTCTTCGTACCAATCCGCGAGACTCTACATAACCTGCTCATGACTCATGAGACCTAGTAACCTAGGCTCTGATACCAACTTGTCACGACCCAATTTCCAAACCCGGTCGTGATGGCGCCTCTCTTGAAGACAAGGCCAGCCAACTAAACCAAATTGTCCTTTAACAATTACTAAACATAAATGATTAGATAAATACAGCTTGACGATAATAATAATCGGTATTTACAACCCAACACAACCCAACTGGGGTGTCATAAGTCACGAGCATCTAAAGAAGCCTGAACACAACTACAGAGTCTGTAATTTACATGGATCAAATTTAAAATCAAAGAAAGGAAAATCAGGTGCCGCGGACGCTGGCGGTCACCTTACTCCGCTACAATAGCGATACCTTTAATCAGCTCAAAACCCACTACCGGGTGAACAATACCTGCAACTGCACGCGAGGTGCAGGGAGTAAAGTAAGTACTCTAACTCAATGAGTAATAAGAATAAATAATAACTGAGCGGTACGAAAACACGTAAAGCACTCCATCTACTACCCTTGCGAAAATAGAAATTCCGTGAAAATCCTTTAGAAAATATCTGGCTCAGTTAAAAACCTCTTTTGAAAATATCCTTTTCCCAACAGTCAAGCAATTGAATGCATAATAATATAGTGCAAGTCCGCACATAAGTCAGCCACTCGGGCACAACACTCCATTAACAAATAACACCAGGGTATCTGGTAACAGTGCAAGAAATAGCATGAATGCCAATGATATGAGAGTGCTGAATGTCATGCCACGTAGCACAAACAGGAACCAATGCATGAATGCAATGCAATGCACNATCTGGTTCAGTTGAAAACCTCTTTTGAAAATATCCCTTCCAACAGTTAAGCAAATGAATGCATAATTAGATGGTGCAAGTACGCACATAAGTAAGCCCCTCGGGCACAGCACTCCATTAACAAAAAACACCAGGGTATCTGGTAACAGTGCAAGAAATAGCATGGATTCTAATGATATGAGAGTGCTGAATGTCATGCCACGTAGTACAAAGTGCAATGCAATGCAAATGACCGCTGCTGCGCGCAGCCCGATCCATTTGGGTACCCGCGCTCACTATAGGGGTTCAGACTCTGGAGGGCCTCCTATAGCCCAAGCGCAATATCAATGGTATCAATGTCACACCGCTGCGGCGCGCAGCCCGATCCATCCTCAATCCAGAAATGCACAAATAACACTGCTGCGGTATGCAGCCCGATCCATGCTAAATCCAGAAATGCACATAAGCCAATAGGGCAATAATCAAGTAACAGTTCTCATTTCAAAATGTCAGTAAGATATCATTTAAGTTTTCAAATCATGAAAAATGGCCAAATTTGCAAAACAGCGTTAAAACCCTAGACCGAGATCAAATAGTATGCAAAAATAATGCGAAAATAGCGATATCAATCCCTGAAGGATTCACATAGTTGGCACGAAGCCCAAACATGGCAATCAGTCCAAATTATGATGATAACTAGTAGTTTCAGTCAAATATGTAACAATTTCATCAACCGGGACGGACCAAGTCACGATCCCCAATGGTGCTTGATCCCACGCTCGCTATCCGGCATGCAAGTCACCTCAATACAGCACTATGATGTGCAAATCCCGGGTTTCAAACCCTCAGGATATCATTTACAAGTATTACTCACCTCGAACCGGTGAAATCTCTATCTCGCGACGCCCTTGCCCCTTAAATCAGCCTCCACGCGCGTCGAATCTAACAAAAAAAAGAGCGAATGCATCACAATATGCCAATGGAACAATACCCAATCGAAAACAATCGAAAAAGAGCAAAAATCTCGAAACTAGCAAAACCCGAGCCCTGGTCCCACTTCTCAAAAAATTACAAAATTCACTTTACCGGATTCCTCGTCTCGCCACGAGTCAGTACATATCAAATTTACCAAAATCGGAGTCCATTTGACCCTCCAAATTGCATATTTAAATCTCAAAATCTCAAGCCCTAGTTCATCAATTTTAGGCTTAATTCCATGAATTTCTAGGTTAATTTCACATAATAATCATGTATTTAACTTGGAAATAAGTAGAAACAACTCACCTTTGATGCTTGATGAAATCCCGCTTGAAATTCTCTCCAAAATCATCCAAGCCAAATGAAAAAAATGAAAGAAATAAGCCAAATCCGTGTTTAAAGAATCTGCCCGTGCTTCGTCAAGTTGTACCGTGCACTTGTACTATACAAGTTGTACATCCTATTAAAATTTTTCCTTGTCGGACACCTTCTGTTTAAACAGTGATACCGTCTTCTATAAATATTCAAATGACAAACGGTTTGAAGATTTAGAAACTAGACTCAAAGATCTTTAATTTTATAGGTTGTACGGCATATAACTCTTTATATATTCCGAGATATGAGCTTCTAAAGTGCATCAGAAAATTCTGCCAAATTGCTCCACCAGCCATTTTCGATCCATCATAACTTCCTGATAGAATATCCAACTCATGAATGGTTTAACTTTCTAAAAACACGAATTCAAGGGCTACAACTGTTATGTTTTGCAATTTTTCTAATTTCTTATAGATTGCAAGATATGAGCTTCCGAACTAGACTTCTCGTACCAAAAATTTCTGGTGCACGGCTGAAGCAAAAGAATAATCTGCAATTTTTTAAAGATGAAATAGTCCGTTTAACCACCCAAAACTCACCCGAGGCCACAGGGACCTCAACCAAACATGCCAACATATTCCATAACATCATTCAAACTTGTTCCAACCTTCGGAACGCTCAAAACAACATCACAACACCAAATTCGCATCCGATTCAAGCCTATGAACTTTGAAACTTCTAACTTCCACATCCGATTCCGAAACACGTCAAAACTAGTCCGAATGACCTCAAATTTCACAGACAAGTCCAAAATGACATAACGAAGCTACATCAACTCTCGGAATTCTATTCCGACCCTCGGATCAAAATCTCACCTATCAACCGGAATTTGCCAAAATACTAACTTTGCCAATTTAAGCTTAATTCTACACCGGTCATCACAAAAATATTCCAGGCACACTCCTAAGTCCCAAATCACCTAACAAAGCTATCTGAACCATAAAATCCGCATTTCGAGCCCTCTAACACATAAGTCAATATCCAGTTGACTTTTCCAACTTAAGCTTCCTTAAAAGAGACTAAGTGTCTCAAACCTTACCAAAATCATTCCGGAATGACTTCAAATTTTGCACACAAGTCACAATTGACATTACGGACTTGCTCCAACTTTCGGAATCGCATTCTGACCCCGATATCAAATTTTCAAATTTCGGTCGAATTTTCTCAAAAACCTTCAAATTTCTATATTTAGCCAAATGACTTCAAAATGACTTCCGGACATCCGAATTCACTTCCGATCGCGCTCCCAACTCCAGAATCACCATACAGAGCTATTCCCAGACTCGAAATCCCAAACGGACATCTATAACACTGAAATGTCTTCCAACCTAAATTTATGAAATTCTTCTAAAATATTAACTTCAACAATATACGCCGAAATGCTCACGGGTTATCCATAACCAAATACGGACATACGCCCAAGTTCAAATCCATCATACAAACCTGCTGGAACTTTCAGATCCCGATTCTAAGGTCGTTTGCTCAAAATTCCAATCTTAGCCATTTTCTTCAACTTAAGGTTGTCGCAATGAAAATTTTCTTTCCAATTTGACTCTGATATTCCCGAAATTCAACTCTGACCATACGCACAAGTCAATATACCTTAAATGAAGTTGTTCATGACTTCCAACTGTTGAACGACGCGCTAGAGCTAAAAACGACCGATCGGGTCGTTACAAACATACAATATCAATATTGACGTAATCAATAATTATTTAGTTTCTTTAAATCCTTAGAAACAATTTCTAATAAAAATTCACTACTCGTGCTAGGGACCTCGGAATTAGATTTTGGGCATACGGCTAGGTCTCATATTTTCCCACGGACCCTTCGGGACCGTCACAACACAAATTCGGGTCTGTTTCCTAAATATGTTGACCAAAGTCAAACTTATTATTTTAAGAAAATCTAAAGGAATCAAGTTAGCCTATTTCAACCCAAACTCCTCCAAATTCCGAACCAACCATCCCCGCAGGTCGTAAACCAGTTAAAGCAAGTGTGAAAAGTTTTATTTAGGGGGACGGTGTTCTAAAAACTATAACGACCAATCGGGTCATTACATTGATTATTTGAAAAATTTTCAGGCTAAAGTTTTTTTTTTACTATAGAACAAATGTGGGCTTATTAGGGCTGAAGTTACATTTCTTTTTGCATTTACCACCTACTTATCTTGTTTTATTCAATTTCTCTAACATGAAACAGTAAAAATACCTGAAAAGTTACTTTTACATTTATAGATATTAAATTGATTAAGTGCACTCTTTGTCTATATTAACAATCTCTTCACTTGAAAACTTCATAGTCATTCATAGACTTCCATCATATTTCTTTAAATTTATATTTATCCTTAGTCTTTTAGGTTTTTTTAAAGAAAGAATGTCTGGTGCAAGTGGAAGTAAGAAGCCAAATACGGATGAAATTATGTAGAAGGGGGAGAGTTTGAAGTGTGAGTGGTACAATAACAAACCAATGTCTTGTTGATACCCAATTTTTCGTTACATATTTTTATACTCAAAATATTCTCAAAATAGCATGTACATGTATATATAAGTATGCCCAAGAATTTTGACATTTTTCCTAATTTTTAAAGCTTTTTAAAATCATTTTATTATTTGTTTTAGCAATACAAAATCTAATAATTATTCCCGAAACTATCATTTTGATAAATAATTTATTTCAATACTCATATTTACACCACAATATAATTAAGGTAATTTTTAAAAGCTAAATTGCATACAATTGCGATTATAACCTATCTTACGATTAATAAATATTCTATAACCATAAAATCGTCCCAACATTTTTAAATTAATAGTTATACATTATGAATCAGTTCAGTGCTTTTAATTTGCTTTTAAAATCGTCTTTACTATTTTTTATAAAATAAAAAGGGAAAATTGGCTATTTAACATTTAGCCTCATTTTATTACAATCGTAGCCTATTCATATTTCAATTTTTACCCTCAATTTACCCAATCCTAACCCTCAATTGCACCGGCCCAATTCCTAAAATTAAGCCGCCCCTGACCCAATTAGAAAACTCGCCCAGGCCTTTCTTTTAATCACAGCCGTTGATCTAAAAGATCAACGGCTCACTCCCCACCTTTCCTTTTTTAATTTACCAAAACCACCAACCCTAATTCATTTCCCCTAACCAGCCACCCTTGAATCCCCTTCCTCTCCCATTCTCTCTGCAAACCCTAGTCGCCGCCAACCAAACTAACCCTAATCCCTTCGATGCTCGCCGGTTTCCATGGCTTCTCAGGCCATGGAACCCTCATACTCACCTCCTATTACTCCAGCGTGCCTGGTACTCGAAGGTTTGAGGCTAGACCTCAAAGGTCTCCACCCTGACCTCCGTTGACCTGAGGTTTCCGGCCATCTCCGGCCTGTCTCCGGCATATCTTTGCCTCGTGAGCCTGTTTCTAGCCTTATCCTACTTAGATCAGACCTTTTCCGAGAATTTCTCATTCTAGGGTTCACCTGAAACCCTAGCTGTTCGAGGTGTTTCTCCGATTCTCTTCAGATCTGTGTGTATTCATGCTCTATTTTGAGTTTTTGAAGGATTTCCCCAACTTTTCTTTAAAAAAGTTTACTTTCAAAGTCACTTCTTTCTGATTTAGGGTTTCTGAAAAAATGCTTAAGTGTTTTTCCGACATTTCTTTTACCTTTCTTTGTGTATGTTTGTCTCTACTATGTTCTTATGTTTTCCTTTTTACACATGTTCTCCTACTATGTTTGCTATATTTTGTTCTTCCTTCTACCATGTTTCTATGCTATGTTTTCACATGCCTTCCCACTATGTTCTGCTATTTGCCTTCCACTATGACTTGATATGCTTCGCCTACTGTATTTTCCTACCGTGTTCATTAAGTGTTCTTATAATTTTTACCTTTTTAAGTTTCCTCTAGAATACCTGCTTAAACATGTTTTCCTCTACTGTTTCTTTTGCTCTCATTATGTTTCGAATTAATTTCCTTACTCTGTTTACTTCGAACTTTCTACTGTATTTGCCTGTTTCCTCATTTTGTCTTCTTTGCATCTGATTCAAATCTAAAACCCTAGGATTTGGGGTTTTTGGGTGAGTTTGGTCTTGTGTGTTTGGACTAGGGTTCTATTTGAGCCCTGGACTCTCTCAAACTCGCTTTGGATCTATGTATTGAATTCGAACCCTTTTGTGTATGACTCTGAATTCTTCTATACTAGACTCTTCTGAGTAGCATGACAGCCCTTTTATATTGTGTTAAAATCTTTCTTCAAAAGGGTTTTCCAACTTATGTTCGAATCAGATTCTTTTTTTGGGATTAATTGATTGTTACTGATTCTTCTTAAGTAAAGCCTCTCTTTACCTTTTTCTGACTTGGTTCATTCATAAAAAAATTTCGACTCATGATTTCTTGGCTGTCAATTGGTTTCCTTTCCTTAATTTGCACAACTGTGTAATGTCAAAACCCTTCCCTTAAATAACTATTATGTATTTACCCCTTCTTGCACTACTTTGAAAAATGTTTAATTAACCTCTTTCCTTATTACTTTGCCCATTTGAAATCAGAATCCCTTAATTAAAGGAAACCTTGTGTGATTGATTTTCATACTATTTTCTTACCTATTTTTGCTTCTTTTCTGCACTATAAATACATGGCTTCCTTCAACACTACACACACGATTAAGTACACAAAAAATCACAAATCTCTTCTAAACTTATACTCTTGCTTCTTGACTGCACTTTGGCTTTCATAAGGCTATTATTTCTCCTTACTTGCTTCTTTGAACTGGTATGTCCTAATATTAATTTCAGTATCATTCTAATGTGTTTATTTATAGTCTTTGTATCCATGTATGCTTTCAACTCTCTGCAAAGTTAATTTTTGAAGTACCTACATGCTTTTGCCTGCTCTTTCTTTGTTTCTTGCTGCTAGTATAAACAATTGCTCCCATACCTCATTCCCCTAAATGTGCTGAGTTAAGGCTTGGCCTGGAAGCATCCCAATTGCTGTCCAGGGCTGAACCTGACCTTCAACAAGGTCTTAACTCCCCAATTCTAAGGTTGACAGGCTGGTCAGGGGTGTGGTAGCATCCTAATTGTTGGGCATGACCACCAGCCTACCCTGGCCTCCCCTTAATTCCCTTTTATTGTATTTACACTTACTCCTAGTCTCTAAGTTCTGCCCCCCTCCTATGAGCCTTGCCTTGGGACTTTGAGTTCCCTCTGAACTTGGACATTTGAGGGTTGGCCCATCAACATTGCGCTATTATCTGATTCTGCAATGATATTTGGGGTGTAAGCATTGCCTGGAACTCTTGAAGTTCCTTGGAACTTTGACACATCCCAAATAAGAGAAAGGCTTTGGAAAATCCGATCCTGGAAGTTGGTTTATCTCATATTATTAGACTCTGAGTCTGGATTAGGCTGATTAGATGTAGATGTAATCACTGATGCAATTTTATTCTTTCTTCTAATTCATTTGGTCTGTAATAAATTTTGTCATAACTACTGGGTGTATAGTCAAAGGTATTGAATGCATGCAAAGGGGTAGATACCATGTTTTAGGGATATTTACTTTCAAAATTCAGCACATCATGTAGATACCATGTTTTTAGGAATTATTACTTTCAAAATTCGGCATCTCATGTAGATACCATATTTTAGGAATTATTACTTTCTAAATTCAGCATCTCATGTAGATACCATGTTTGTACGACTTACTACTTTCAAACCTCTGCATCTCACATAGATACCATGCTTATAGGTTTTTTGCACTTCGTATAAATACCATGCCCATAATTCGTTGCTGAAACTCTGCATATCATATAGATAATGTGCCTATAGGACTTCCTACATTCTGCATATGCATCTGTCACTAGGCAAATCTGGTTATAGAAGTTAAAATAACCCATTGCATATAGATGACCTGCCCATAGGATCTCTGCATGACAATAACAGCGATAAAATCAGTAACGCCTAGAGAGCATGCCTATAGGAGCTATCAACTAAATCTAAGTTGCCCATTCGCTCCTATGTTTAAAATCAATGGTATTTTGTTTAACACTCGCAGAGCTTACAACTAAAAATTGCAATCGTTTATTCCTCTATCCCTGAATTAATAGATATCATGCCTATAGGTCCCGTTTAACACATAGGTAAATAGTTAAATAATTAATCAACTATGTCAGTTTTCGACAACTACATCTAAGCAGGACTAATTTGGACTCCTTATCTAGGAAATATTTGGCAAATCAACCTAACCCCTTAATTAATTCAGATCAAATCAGTATGTGTAAGACATGCTAAACAATTTGTTTCTTAAAATGAGGAGGCCTGTTTGAGCCCTTAGTTGCTACTACTTCCCCTTTAACTGCATTATGTGTTTTGACTGTCGCCCTAGATATTATACTTTTAAACTCTAAAAAGCCAAGCTCCCTCCCCTTTAGGATTAGTAGTCCCAAATGCCTCTGGGACTGATAGGATCGGGGCGAGTAATAGCATGCAATAAGTGAAACGAGACCATTCCGCGTTTAATACCTTAACGAGGTGGGAGGGTAGAATATGGATATGATGACCACGCGATAACACCACGTGTATAAACGGTTACCGGGTGTTGTGTGGGGTGATCCATATTATGTATAAACCTAGGACTCCCCTCCCTTTATGTGCTTTCTTACTTGTTTTTCTCTATAAGTTATTTAAATCCTTTTTTTCTTTTCTTCACGAAATCCTGCATTATCTTTTTTTTTTCTCAAATGAGTTTAAACTTGTGTGCAAGCCCTTTATTTGAGCCCTAATTGATTATTTGTAAAGTCAAAATTGTAACATGGCCGGGAACCACACTAGTGGATCTTGAGGGGTGCCTAACACCTTCCCCTGGAGATAATTTCTAGCCCTTACCCGAACTCTAGTTTTCCAACTCAAAACCCTTAGTTTCCTAATGCACTTAATCATTAGGTGGCGACTCTTCAAATCCAAAAACCCAATTCCCAAATCTATCATCCATGATTCAGCATCCAGATAAGAACTTCATTGATCCTATCCCGGTAAAAATCCAAGATCAACTCGCTTACTGTGCTCATGTCGAGGAAGAAGCAGACGGAAAACCATGGTTTCATGACATCAAGGAATATTTGGAGATAAGAGAATATCCAGAACTTGCAAACGTTACTCAGAAGTGCACACTGCAGAGGTTATCCAATCACTTCTTTCACAGCGGAGGAATCCTGTATGTGAGGACTCCCGATTTGGGATTACTAAGGTGTGTCGAAACAAAGGAAGCATCCAGGTTGTTGGAAGAGGTTCATGTAGGGACTTGTGGCCCACATATGAATGGTTTCGTCTTAGCCAAGAAAATACTTCGAGCTGGTCATTTTTGGATGACTATAGCCATCACTTCCAGATTCATGCAGATATGATAAAGGTGACTCCTAATGAGCTTAATGCAACAAGCTCGCCATGACAGTTTGCCGCTTGGCAAATGGATGTCATCGGACCTATCGAGCCGGCCACATCAAACGGGCACAAGTTTATTCTAGTGGCAATTGATTATTTCACCAAATGGGTTGAAGCAGCATCATATAAGGCAGTAACCAAGAAGGTTATGGCAGACTTTGTCCGCGACCGTATCATTTGCCGGTTCGGCATCCCGGAGTCAATCATTACTGATAATGGTTCCAATCTCAATAGTGACCTGATGAAAGCAATGTGTGATATATTCAAAATTAAGCACAAGAATTCTACAACCTACAGACATCAGATGAATGGAGCTGTAGAAGCAGCCAACAAGAACATCAAGAAGATATTAAGGAAAATGATAGAGAAACACAAGCAGTGGCACGAAAAGCTATCCTTTGCTTTATTGGGATACCGTACCACAGTTCGCACATAAACCGGGGCAACTCCCTATATGTTGGTTTATGGCATCGAGGCAGTCATCCCGGCAGAGGTAGAGATTCCCTCCCTGAGGATTATGTAAGAAGTGGAACTTGAAGATACAGAATGGGTAAAAAGTCGCTACGAGCAACAAGCTTAATAGATGGGAAGAGAATGAATGCAGTTTGCCATGGTCAATTGTATAAGAATAGAATGTCCAAAGCCTTCAAAAAAAGAGTCAAGCCGAGACAATTCGCACCGGGGCAGCTGGTGTTAAAGAAAATTTTCCCGCATCAGGATGAAGCCCAGGGGAAGTTCTCTCCTAACTAGCAGGGCCCATACGTGGTTCACCAGGTTCTAACAGGATGAGACCTCATACTCGCAGAAATGGATGGGGAAGTCTGGCCAAAACCAATCAATTCAGATTCAGTCAAGCGACACTATGTGTAACTATTTATGATCTCATTATGTAATTTGAACTACGCCTGACCTGATTCCTGTTTTAGAGGGGATACGTAGGCAACCCTACGGGTTCGGTCACAATTCAATAAAATTTTCATTTCCCCCGATATTGGAAACTAGGGTAGAATTTTGAGGAGGACCCTCAAAATTACGGTGAGAGAGGTTGCAATGTCTTGAACTGCGTCGCAGTCATCGGTTTATCTAAAAGAAAACTATTTTCAATTATGTATATTTATGTCGTATTTTAATAAATCATGTATGTCTATTACCAAAATTTCTCTGTTTAGCAACGCTACCCCAAGGATATGCACAATATCACCGAAATAAGGGTCGGGCAGGACGAGCGAAGTCCACGGGAAGATGAACTAACCTTCCCCTTTACAATACTCATGATTTTTCTTTGAATGCAGGCACTCCAAGACATAAAATCATCAGATACGATTACATACTCATGCTTTTTCAAGAATACAACTCTCAGAATCATTGCCTATTTACAAGTGCTATCCGCATACGACATCTCCAGCAGCCATAATGACGCAATCAGCTATCAGCTATCATCTTTCAGCTAAGAAATTTCGTTACTCCTCACCTTTATTTCATACATTGTGTAAGGCTACTTTTCTACCTTCCGAGGTTAATCACTACCTCCATCATGCATTTCTTGCATTGCATAAGGCTACTTTTCTGTCTTCCGAGGTTAAGCACTACCTCCATCATGCATTTATTGCATTGCATAAGGCTACTTTTCTGCCTTTCGAGGTTAAGCACTACCTCCATCCTGCATTTTTTGTATTGCATAAGGCTACTTTTCTACCTTCCGAGGTTAAGCACTACCTCCATCCTGCATTTCTTGCATTGCATAAGGCTATTTTTCTGCATTCCGAGGTTAAGCACTACCTCCATCCTGCATTTCTTGCATTGCATAAGGCTACTTTTCTGCCTTCCGAGGTTAAGCAGTACCTCCATCCTGCATTTCTTTCATTGCATAAGGCTACTTTTCTGCCTTCCGATACTAAGCACTGTCTCCATCCTGCATTTTCTCTGCATTGCATAAGTCTACTTTTCTGCCTTTCGAGGTTAAGCTCTACCTCCACCTGCATGGCTAAAATATCGCCACTCCTTATTTACATCGGCTGAAAGACTACAACTTCATTTAATCTTTGCATGGTTAAAACTTCATTTAAATCTCTATATCAGCTGAAAGATCGCCATTTATATTTAAATCTTTACGTCGGCTGAAAGATCGCCATTTATATTTAAATCTTTACATCGGCTGAAAGATCGCCAGTTTTATTTTAATCCTGCATGGCTGAAATATCGCCAACTTCATTTAAATCCCTATGTCGGCTGAAAGATCGCCATTTATATTTATGCTCTACTTCGGCTGAAAGATTGCCAACTTTATATAAATCCTTTACATTGGCTGAAATATTGCCAATTTCATTTAAAGCTTTTTATGGTTGAAACATCGCAAATTTTATCTTTCTATGTCGGTTGAAATATTGCTACTTTATTTATGCTTCACATCGGCTGAAATATCACCACTTTATTTATGCTTCTCGTCGGCTGAAATATTGCCAAATCCTGCATTTCATGGGCTGAAAGATCGCCAAACTGTCCAAGGGCGTCATTGTTCGGAGGCACTATTTCCATAGCCCGAGAACGCCATGACATGGCCTGAGGACCCTACTTTTATCTTTTGCATATCATTATTCAAAGGCATCATGGTTCAAAAGAATCATTTTCATAGCACGAGAACATCATTTCATAGCCTGCGAATCTGTTATTATATGCTTCATTGTCGAGGACGTCATGGTCTGAGGACGCCATCCTACCCGTCCGAAGACAGCACTCATGGTCCAACGGGAACTTGCATCACGTTTAAATTTATGAACAATATATGCTAGTATTGCTTACTTGCAGGTGTACCGGCTAGCAACGGCCCTCACAGCAAGAGCGATCCCGCTCCGGTTCCAGTAGCCCATCGGTCCCTAACCATTCTTTCCAGCCCGAATATTGCGTTCATCTTTCGAAACCTCCATCGGCATGTTCCGCCGATGAACTCCTCGAACTACATACAGCCTGATTCCTGTAAGACCAGGGATATGTAGGTAGCTCCGAGACAAGAGCTCGATCAAAACCGTTTCGAATTGTTTCTTCCGGTCAAAATTGGTCATCATATCTTTACCCAACAACTTTTTCATCCTTCTCGGGTAAAGAGGGGAAGTTGTTGATACCCATTTTTTCCCTACATATTTTTCTACTCAAAATATTCTCAAAATAGCATATACATGCATATATAAGTATGCCCAAGAATTTTGACATTTTTCCTAATTTTTAAAGCTTTTTAAAATCATTTTATTATTTGTTTTAGCAATACAAAATCCAATAATTATTCCCGAAACTATCATTTTGATGAATAATTTATTTCAATCCTCACATTTACACCACAATATAGTTAAGATGATTTTCGTATATTTTTTACAGATTTATTTGGTATTTTAAAAGCTAAATTGCTTACAATTGCGATTATAGCCTATCTTACGATTAAGAAATATTTTATAACCATAAAATTGATCCAAACATTTTTAAATTAATAGTTATACATTATGAATCAGTTTAGTGCTTGTAATTTTCTTTTAAAATCGTTTTTACTATTTTTTATAAAAGAAAAAAGGGAAAACTGGCTATTTAACATTTAGCCTCATTTTATTACAATCATAGCCTATTCATATTTCAATTTTCACCCTCCATTTACCCAATCCTAACCCTCAATTGGACCGGCCCAATTCCTAAAATTAAGCCGCCCCTGACCCAATTAGAAAACTCGCCCAGGCCTTTCTTTTAATCACAGCCGTTGATCTAAAAGATCAACGGCTCACTCCCCACCTTTCCTTTTTTAATTTACCAAAACCACCAACCCTAATTCATTTCCCCTAACCCGCCTCACTTGAATCCCCTTCCTCGAATCCCCTTCCTCTCCCATTCTCTCTGCAAACCCTAGTCGCTGCCAACCAAACTAAACCTAATCCCTTCGATACTCGCCGGTTTCCATGGCTTCTCAGGTCATGGAACCCTCATACAGACCTTATATCGCTCCTGTGTGTCTGGTACTCGAAGGTTTGAGGCTAGACCTCAAAGGTCTCCACCCAGACCTCCGTCGACCTGAGGTCTCCGGCCATCTCTGGCCTGGCTCCGGCATATCTTAGCTTCCTGAGCCTGTTTCTAGCCTTATCCGACTTAGATCGGACCTTTTCCAAGCCTTTCTCATTCTAGGGTTCACCTGAAACCCTAGTTGTTCGAGGTGTTTCTCTGATTCTCTTCAGATCTGTGTGTATTCATGCTCTATTTTGAGTTTTTGAAGGATTTCCCCAACTTTCTTTAAAAAAATTTACTTTCAAAGTCACTTCTTTCTGATTTAGGATGTCTGAAAAAATGCTTAAGTGTTTTTCCGACTTTTCTTTTCCCTTTCTTTGTGTATGTTTGTCTCTACTATGTTCTTATGTTTTCCTTTTTACACATGTTCTTCTACTATGTTTGCTATATTTTGTTCTTTCCTCTACCATGTTTCTATGCTATGTTTTCACATGCTTTCCCACTATGTTCTGCTATTTTCCTTCCACTATGACTTGATATGCTTCGCCTACTGTATTTTCCTACCATGTTCATTAAGTGTTCTTATTATTTTTACCTTTTTAAGTTTCCTATAGAATACCTGATTAAACATGTTTTCCTCTACTATTTCTTTTGCTCTCATTATATTTCGAATTAATATCCTTACTCTGTTTACTTCAAACTTTCTATTGTATTTGCATGTTTCCTCATTTTTTCTTCTTTGCATCTGATTCAAATCGAAAACCCTAGGATTTGGGG
Organism: Nicotiana glauca; assembly: GCA_026770625.1. Taxonomy (NCBI): domain Eukaryota; kingdom Viridiplantae; phylum Streptophyta; class Magnoliopsida; order Solanales; family Solanaceae; genus Nicotiana; species Nicotiana glauca. The sequence continues at coordinate 14,700 of MU684005.1, forward strand.
TTTTTGGTAAGTTTGTCTTGTGTGTTTGGACTAGGGTTCTATTTGAGCCCTGGACTCTCTCAAACTCGCTTTGGATCTATGTATTGAATTCAAAGCCTTTTGTGTATGACTCTGAATTCTTCTATACTAGACTCTTCTGATTAGCATGACAGTCCCTTTATATGTGTGTTAAAATATTTCTTCAAAAGGGTTTTCCAACTTATGTTCGAATCAGAATCTTTTTTTTGTGATTAATTTATTGTTACTGATTCTTCTTAAGTAAAGCCTCTCTTTACCTTTTTCTGACTTGGTTCATTCATACAAAATTTTCGACTCGTGATTGCTTGGCTGTCAATTGGTTTCCTTTCCTTAATTTGCACAACTGTGTACTGTCAAAACCCTTCCCTTAAATAACTATTATGTATTTACCCCTTCTTGCACTACTATGAAAAATGTTTAATTAACCTCTTTCCTTATTTACTTTGCCCATTTGAAATTAGAATCCCTTAATTAAAGGAAACCTTGTGTGATACCTATTTCTGCTTCTTTTCTGCACTATAAATACATGGCTTCCTTCAACACTACACACACGATTAAGTACACAAAAAATCACAACTCTCTTCTAAACTTATACTCTTGCTTCTTGACTGCACTTTGGCTTTCATAAGGCTACTATTTCTCCTTACTTGCTTCTTTGAACTGGTATGTCCTAAAAATAATTTCAGTATCATTCTAATGTGTTTATTTATAGTCTTTGTATCCATGTATGCTTTTAACTCTCTGCAAAGTTAATTTTTGAAGTACCTACATGTTTTTGCCTGCTCTTTCTTTGTTTCTAGCTGCTAGTATAAACAATTGCTCTCATACCTCATTCCCCTATGTGTGCAGAGTTAAGGCATGGCCTGGCAGCATCCCAATTGATGTCCAGGGCTGAACCTGACCTTCAACAAGGTCTTAACTCCTCAATTCTAGGGCTGACAGGCTGGTCAGGGGTGTGCCAGCATCCTAATTGCTGGGCATGACCACCAGCCTGCCCTGGCCTCCCCTTAATTCCCTTTTATTGCACTTACACTTACTTCTAGTCTCTAAGTTCTGCCCCCCTCCTATGAGCCTTGCCTTGGGACCTTGAGTTCCCTCTGAACTTGGACATTTGAGGGTTGGCCCATCCACACTGCACTATTATCTGATTATGCAATGATATTTGGGGTGTAAGCATTGCCTGGAACTCTTGAAGTTCCTTGGAACTTTGACACATCCCAAATAAGAGAAAGGCTTTGGAAAATCCGATCCTGGAAGTTGGTTTATCTCATACTATTAGACTCTGAGTCTGGATTAGGCTGATTATATGTAGATGTAATCACTAATGCAATTTTATTCTTTCTTCTAATTCATTTGGTCTGTAATAAATTTTGTAATAACTACTGGGGTGTGTAATGAAAGGGATGGGATTAAATGCATGCAAAGGGGTAGATACCATGTTTAAGGGATATTTACTTTCAAAATTCAGCACCCCATGTAGATACCATGTTTTTAGGAATTATAACTTTCAAAATTCGGCATCTCATGTAGATACCATGTTTTAGGAATTATTACTTTCAAAATTTAGCATCTCATGTAGATACCATGTTTGTAGCACTTACTACTTTCAAACCTCTGCATCTCACATAGATACCATGCTTATAGGTTTTATGCACTTCGTATAAATACCATGCCCATAATTCGTTGCTGAAACTCTGCATATCATATAGATAATGTACCTGCAGGACTTAAAAGAAGTGGTATTTTGTTTAACATTCGCAGAGCTTACAACCAACAATTTTTTTTTTTTTGCAATTAGTTTATTCCTCCGTCCCTGAATTAATAGATATCATGCCTATAGGTCCCATTTAACACATAGGCAAATAGTTAAGTAATTAATCAACTATGTCAGTTTTCGACAACTACATCTAAGAAGGACTAATTTGGACTACCTATCTGGGAAATATGTGGTAAATCAACCTATCCTACGCCTTAATTAATTCATATCAGTATGTTTAAGACATGCTAAAAAATTTGTTTCTTAAAATGAGGAGGCCTGTTTAAGCCCTTAGTTGCTACTAGTTCCCCTTTAACTACATTATGTGTTTTGACTGTCGCCCTAGATTTTATCCTTTTAAACTCTGAAAAGCCAAGCTTCCTCCCCTTTAGGATTAGTAGTCCCAAATGCCTCCGGGACTGATAGGATCGGGGCGGTTAATAGCATGTAATAAGTGAAACGAGACCATTCTGCATTTAATACCTTAATGGGGTGGGAGGGTAGAATATGGATATGATGACCATGCGATAACACCACGTGTATAAACGGTTACCAGGTGTTGTGTGGGGTGATCTATATTATGTATAAACCTAGGACTCCCCTCCCTTTATGTGCTTTCTTACTTGTTTTACTCTTTAAGTTATTTAAATCCTTTTTTTCCCTTTTCTTCACGAAATCCTGCATTATCTTTTTTTTTCTCAAATGAGTTTAAACTTGTGTGCAAGCCCTTTTATTTGAGCCCTAATTGCTTATTTGTAAAGTCACAATTGTAACATGGTCGGGAACCACACTAGTGGATCTTAAGGGGTGCCTAACACCTTCTCCTCGAGATAATTTCTAGCCCTTACTCGAACTCTGGTTTTCCAACTCAAAACCCTTAGTTTCCTAATGCACTTAATCATTAGGTGGAGACTCTTCAAATCCAAAAACCCAATTCCCAAATGGAATTGAGTTGTCCTCCCAAATGTCGTAAACCCGATTTCGAGAGGAAAAAGGGGGCGTCGACATGTCTAATCTTATGCTTTTGTGGGATCAAATAAAGGCTGATTGGGAGAGAATCATACCACAGTTTTTTGCAAATAAATCATTCCAGAATAGGCTTAACCTGGAATGTAGTTGTGGGGGTTATTCAACCTCGTTAGACAAGGTTGTGCAGCAGTTTGATAGTTTTAAGTTTTCCATCGGGGACTACTATTTCAAGTTGCAAAACAACATGAAGAAAGACTCTTCTTTCTCTTATGGATAGAATAATCGTTGAACAAAGTCAGTTGCATGATGAATTTAGCAAGTTGAAGAATGATCTCGTTGGACTTTTCGGTCTTTTTCTGAGTGCCCTATAGTTATCTCTGATACTGATGATGATGAGATATTTAGAGAAATTAAGGAGTACTGTGACGATGATGACGATGACGATGGTGATGATGCTTAGTGTTTGTAATCCTTTTTTTTATGTTTTAAGGTTGTGTTTTTTTTGTTTACTTCAGCATATTCATATACAGAATATGCTGAAATTATTAGGTTCATTTTGTATAACTTCAGCCCATAGAAGCTGAAGTTTTTGTTTGTACTTTGTGTGTTATCCTCATCTCTTTCTGTATCAATATAATTCACATGCTCCTTCTTCTTAGCTTTCTATTGCATTATCCTTGTTATTGTTGGTATATGCTTTTTACTTCTAGTCACTTCTGAGTTAATACAATTAGTTGGTTTTTAAGTTTAGTTTTTGTAATTCTTTTTTATGTTATTATGTTGTGCTTTTTTGTTTACTTCAGCATATTCATGCTGAAGTTATTAAGTTTATTTTCTATACCTTCAGCCTAGAGGTGCTGAAGCTTTTATTTGTACATGCATTTCTTTTGTGTTGTATGTGTATATGTGTGTGTGTGTGTTTATTAAGGATATGTATTTCACATACTGTAGCCTGAATTTTTTGTCGTTGAAGTCATTACGTACTTTTTAAAAATGCAACCAAACATGTAAGTCTGCGCAACAAAAATGAGTGATTTGTACTTTAGCAGTATATAAAATAGTCCAAGAGATTTTTTTTTAATTCCAATGAAAAAAATCACATTTCAAATATGTCATTCAATAATGAAAGTCTAAATTCAGACCAAGGATTATTGAAGGTTGGAGTATTTTTTTCGTGTTTTTCTTGGAATATGGATGAGGTGCTGGAAAAGACAAGTAAGTTGTTCAGTTATGCCCAACTTGTTTACATCGACTGCATTAAGTAGACTTCAATGGTACTGATTCAGTCGCAGGGATATGCCTCTTCTTTTTTCATCTTCCTTGTAAAATCTCTATATAGGGAGGTTTTGTGATCTCAAATTCTACATTTGTGGTACATCCTATAATTTTTTATCGCCCACGATATTCACATGTCCTTCATATGTTTTCAACCATGTTTCCTTTGAATACCAATTTGAGCAGTAATTAGGTTTCTGCAAATATCTCTTATTAATAGCAGTAATTGCATGTGGACAAGGCCATTCATCAAGTTGGAATTCCAAACAGTCACAAGTTCTCTTCTTTAAGTCCACAATGAATTCGATTCCTTCACTATTTATTCTAAACAATATTGAATTAAGGTTGAACACTTAACAAGGAATAAAAAATTAAAATAAACTATATTAGTGTATTGTTTCTTCAAAAAGAAAAAGTATGAAGTTTTTAAATGTAAGCAGTAAGTCACTGGAACAGATATAAAAGGCTGAAGTTAATAAATATACCCACAAATATTTTGCAAGCCAAGTCCATCTTCTTAGCCATCTCTTCTTCTGCCCATATTGATACTCTGTGAAAAGTTTCATTAGCCTTTTTTCTCCGTTCGTAAAATCACTCTCCCAACTTTTCTTGGATGAAATCTAATATTCTTAAAATAGGCATCTCTCTCCCGTTTAGTAAAACAGAATTCATTGATTCTACCATGTTTGTTGTTAGCATATCATAACGTCGTCGTGGGAACCACGATCGAGCTCATATCTTTGGAGGATCCTCCATTATGTAATTGTTTGTTTTCTTGTCAACACTTTTGAGTTGGGACATTAACTAATTAAAATCTTCACGTTTGTATGACCTTGCAGAACTTTGAAAAAGATTTATTACCGTGGCTTTTGCATGTCTTTGCTTTGAATTTTTCTCAAAGTGATAGAGGCAGATACAATGGTGAGCTTCAGGATAAACTTTTCTAATCCCACTTGCGATCGATTGATTTCTATCTGACAAGAAAACCAGTTCACGACGGAATTGAATTGCTTTTCTCATTTTTCCGAAGAACCAAATGTATGCCTCATTTTTTTCTGAATCTGCTACACCAAAAGATAGAGGAAAGATTTGATTGTTTGCATCCTTTGATAAAGAAATAAATAGAACACCACGATATTGAGTTTTAAAACATTGCATCTACTGCAGTAACGGGTCTACAGTAGGACCAACCAGCTATAGATATCATAGAAGCAAAGAACATGTAAGCAAATCTGTACAGTGAAACGCAAAAAAATAAATCATAAGGTGTGAAGTTTTTCAAATAGGAACATTTGAAACTTCAGACTGATGGTTAGTATTGTTTTGTTTACCTATTCTACCCATCTCTTTTATGATTGTGTACGTTCATGGCTTTTTGCGCACCATCATGTGTAGGTATGAAGGAAGAATCTGGTAGTTCTCTTCAGGTGTTCCCTTATGCAAGCAATAGCTTTTTGAATAGCTCGCCATGCCTTATGATAACCAATGTCAATTCCAAATTTCTTTTTCATTTCTTTTTCTACAAAGGTTGGTGTAACCTCTATCTTTTTGTCTCTAACATGTTCTATAATTTGTTAACTTATAAAATTTGATGTAGCATGCTTATGATCTGATTTTCTTGCATCAACCGAGCATTTATGGATGTTATGATATTTTATCACCCTGAACAATGTGGAATTTTTTATTCTGGTAGCACGTGCATTCCAACCACATTTGTCTACGATGCATTTTAGCACGTATCTCTTGGAACATGATCTAACAGCAGTGAATTCAACTTTCTAGTTTATCTCCAAGCTGCAGAAAATTTTAGTCATGTTTTGTTTGTTCTCAAAGATTGATCCAACTCTTACTTCCTCAGGCAACGCATCGTGCCTAAGTATTTTACATGGTGGAGATTCTTTCCCACCTCACTCTTTTTCTTGATTTCTCATAAACACAAGAACTTTCAGCAATTTCTTCAATTCTATCTGATGTTATCGGTATAAGCTCCATGTTTACTTTATCTTTGTTGTTGCTTATCATTGAAGAAGGTAACAAAAAGCTTTGTTGGAATGTGTGTTGGTTGTCAATTTGCATTATTAGCTTTCCTTCTTCTTCTTCTTGTTCATCGACAAACTGGTATGAATTTATTGGAGGAGGGGTATTATGGCAGCACTATATATTATGAAGCAGTTGTAATGTTAGAAGGTTGTTGCCCGTTGTCTACTTCTATTATTGGCTGCCGTACTTCATGTTGATAGTCAACCTCAGGTTCTAAATCTATCGCATATGCAAGAGATTGGTTGAATGCTCGCCATGCCTTGTGATAACCAATGTCAATTCCAAATTTCTTTTTCATTTCATTTTCTACAAAGGTTGGTGTAACCTCTATCTTTCTGTCTCGAACATGTTCTATAATTGGTTCACTTATAAAAATTTGATGTAGCATGCTTTTGATATAATTTTCTTTGCATCAATCTAGCATTAATGGCTGTTATGATATTTTTATCACCCTGAATAGTGTGGAATATTTTATTATGGTAGCATGTACATTCCAACCACATTTCTCCACGATGTATTTTAGCTCGTATCTCTTTGAACATGATCTAACAGCAGTGTATTCAACTTTTTGGTTTATCTCCAAGCTACAGAAAAATTTATTCATGTTTTGTTTGTTCTCAAAAATTGATCCGACTCTTACTTGCTCAGGCAACGCATCGTGCCTAAGTATTTTACATGGAGGAGATTTTTTCAGCTTTCTCTTCAATCTTTTTCTTGATTTCTGAGAAGCACTAAAAGTTTCAGTAATTTCTTCAATTCTATCTAATGTTATCGGTATAAGCTCCATGTTTCCATCATCTTCGTTGTTGATTATCATTGCAGAAGGTAACAAAAAACTTTGTTGTATTGTGTGTTGGTTGTCAATTTGCATAATTAGTTGTCCTTTTTCTTTTTGGTCATCGACAAACTGGTAATTGTTGCAGAATTATATATTCTAAAGCAGCTATAATGTTAGAAGGTTGTTGCTCCTTGTCTACATCCATTATTGGTTGTCCTAGTTCATGTTGATAATTAGAAAAAGGTTCTGAATCTATTGCAAATGCAAGAGATTGTTTGAAAGCTACAGATTCTGAACGTTGTATTTTATCAATGACGAAATGGAAATTCTTGTAGGCTAAATCAGTTGTAAGAAAATGTATACAGGTACTGAGTTCTTCATCTGAAGTTACAAGCATTCCTTTGCTTGTATACTTTTAGTGAATATCTGGTTGAATCAATATTTGCAACTTCACTAATTTTTTTCAGGAAAGTATTAAATGATATATGCTTATTAAGTAGAACAAGTTTTGTATCATGATCCAAGTATTTGAAATCAGGAGTCCGCCTCCCATTGAAAGTTATAACAACGCAATCGAACTCATCATGTAGAAGCATGTTTAGTGGTAAGTATTAGGAAAGTGAACTGAAGAATTTTAGGTTGTTTGTGCTGAAGTTTTTACAAATGAACTAAATCACTTAAGCATCTTCTGCTGAAGTTTATTGAAAAAACATGTATGACATAATTAATGAATCCTGCACAGAAAACTTTAGTTTATTAAGAACAGAATTTTTAAGAAATAAACTAAATAACTTCATATGATGACCATTTGGGTCCTCACTTGTTTTAAATTAAATTCTATGACTCCAGGCCTTGAAAACCTCATTTGGAGTCACCTCGATTTGCGTGCAAAGTCCGGGCACGTAACCGGAAGGCTTAAATGAGAAACTGTGTGAAAATGATAAGTTTTGACTACAAAATAAATTAATTTGACCTTGATCAACATTTTAGGTAAACGGACCCGGACCCGGACCCGTAATTTGACAGTCCCGGAAGGTCTGTAGGAAAATATGGGACTTGGGCGTATGCCCGAAATCGAATTCCGAGATTCAAAACCCGAGAAATGAATTTTTGAAATAAATTGTTTATAAGGTTTTGAAATGAAATTTGATTAGATCCTGATGGTATCGGGCCCGTATTTTGGTTCCGACACTCGGTACATGTCTAATATATGATTTAAGACATTTTTGTGAAATTTTGTAAAAAAACGGAATCCATTTGACGCGATTCGGACCTAAGTTAGAAAAATTGATGTTTTATGAAGTTTGAAAGAATTCATGGATTTTTATGTTTTATCTGATATTTATGATGTTATTTTGGCAATTTGATGTCACGGCCCAAATTCCCAAACCCGGTCGTGATGGCGCCTCTCGTGAAGACAAGGCCAGCCAGACCATCTCAGAACACCACTTAAAGCAGTTAACCAGATACATAACCGTTCGAATATGAATTAATAATACTAATCAATATAAATACAACCCAATACAGCTCGACCGGGGTGTCACAAGTCACGAGCATCTAAGAAAGATCTTTATTACAAATTTCAAAATCTATAATACATAGAGTAAAATCTGGAAATCAAAAGGGAGAAGAAAC